>VZRR01007334.1:688641-916599 GCA_013398015.1 Oreocharis arfaki | reverse complement strand
TCTCTCCCGGCGGCTCCCGGCGTGCGAGGATGGAGCTGTTCCAAGCCAAGGACCACTACATCCTGCAGAGCGGGGAGCGGGCGCTGTGGTGCAGCCGGAGGGACGGCAGCCTGCAGCTGCGAGCCGGTGAGACCCCCGCGGCCGCGCCCGCTGCCTGCGCGGGGAAGGGCGGGCTGGGACCGACCCACCCGAGCGCCGGGGCGGGCGAGGGGCGGCGGGGCCGGGGCGCGGGGTGCCCGGCGGGACCGCCGGGGCNCCCCGGCGGTACCGCGGGGGCTCGGTTCCCGTCGCTCCGCAGCTCTCAGGACCAGCCCCGGCTCCCCCCGGGCCGCGAGAGGTCACGCGTGTCCCGGGGTCCCGGCGGGCGCGTTGCTTTCCCTCTCCGTGCGTTTGTTTCCCCGCACGATAAAGCAGCGCTGCCCCCGGCCGGGGCTCCGCGCCTGGCGTGACCCGGGTGGGTGCCGGTGTCGGGAGGCGTCTGGGCATCCCCGGGGAGCATCGCGGGGTGCGGAGGGCCGTGTGGGGCTGGTGGCAGCCTTACATAAGGAGTGCTCCCGATGCACGGACATTGCGTCTTCGGGCAGATGTGTCCCGTGCTCGCCTCTTCCAGGAGAAATTGTACAGGTGGCTAGCCCGGGTGTGGGGCTAGCCCCACAGGTGGCTAGGGACTGGGTGATCCTTAAGGTCCATTCCAGCCCTTTGACATTCTGTGGCTTCTGAAGTGCTTCTGAATTTTTCAGTGATTACGGGCTGTGTAAGTGACGATTACACAGAGCTCCACTGTGTATTAATATAAGACTGAAGGGAAGGCGAACAAAAATTGAGATGGAGTTGTGTAAAAGGGAATTTTGAAACAATGGTAATTATCCTGTCCTACCTAGGAGGTTAGTCAGTAAAGGTGTCTGTAGAATAGAATGCCACCCGTGGAAATTATCTTGCTTTGTGTGATATGGGCTCCCTGCCCATGGCAGGGGGTTGGAACAAGATGATCTTTGAAGTCTCTTCCAAGCCAAACCATTCTGTGAGTTTTCTTCATTCTCTGTGATTCCAATACATAGCTTTGATGTAGAGGACCGTGCTGACCCTGCTTATATGTGAAAGAAACTCTAAATAGCTGGGTGTTTCACCAAACATGTGGCAGGCTGCACAGATGTTCCTTACAGCTTTCTAAAATCGGGATCTGTGTTGTGCCAAAAAAGGTGGCTAAACATGTATATGGTCAGGTTGGCTCTCTGAGTACGGTAGGCTTTATGAGCTTCTGTGAAAGGCTGGACAAACTTTAAACATAAACGCCGAATACCATTGTTATCTGTATTTTTTCCAAAGAACTGTTTTTCACAGTGCACTTTCTTGTTATATTTTCATCCTTGAGTTGTGTCTTCTCAGCACAATTTGTTTGCGTCTCTTAGATAAAATTCCAATCTGTCTCAAGTTCGCATGACTAACTCTTGTCTATCAACTTCACTAATGCAGCAATACTTTGATTTGCAAGCGATCTTACAAAATAATTGACGTTAAGCTATCACACTGCTAGTCCTGCTAGTCAGTGAAATGCGTGCTTTCGAGGGGGGAAAGCCCCTCAGGTTTAGGTTTGTGATGGTTACAGCCATCTGCATGGGCATAAAAGCTCTTACTTGACCCACAGTAATTAAAGCACAAGCTAGTGACCTGTAGTTCTGGAGACTGGTGTTTGAAAGCTTTAACTTTTAAAAGCATCAATCCCTTGCTTTCATGCCGCCGTTGCTGTGTTTTATTTTTTCTTGGTGTTTCTCCTTAACTTCCTGGAGGCTTTGCCAGTGCCCAGCAATTTGTCTGCCTGCTGTTCCAGCAGCATTTTGTCCTTAGCCTGCCTCTGCATTTTCAGGCAGTTTACATGTGATCCCTGTTGTGTGTGACCTGCAGATTAATGAAAGGTAATGTGATATTGAAGTCCCTTGGTCTGCTTGGAACTCTCAATTGCTAGCAATGCTTTCCCGTTTCCACGTGTTTGCAGCTTTGTTTTTCCAGCCCTGTCTGTGGATCATCTTCTTGACAGTGCACTCCAGGGCTGTGCAATGAAATACCTCAGTAGGTTGAAAGTAAGCCCAAGAAAGAAACAGTTCTCTCACAGGAAGTGTTTCTTGGATCAATAGCTCTTTCTTGTATTAAGACAAAACTGCATATCCTCAAGTTTGTAATTTTATTACATTTGACCATTTATTATCGAGGCCACTGCCTGGAAATGAGTAAATGGATTTCTGTGTGATGACTCACTGCCATGTTAGAAAAAAAAAGGCAAACAAAGTCATAACTTGTGTTCATTGACATGTTTAATAATCTGTCAAAAGGCTGTGATCTAACTGGGTGTCTCTGCTTGGTTCTGGAAGCTTTGGTTTTATTCTGTCTCACAGAGGCTGCTCTGAATGACTCTTTGCACATTCATGGATTGAAATAGATAATACTAATAAACTTTGCAAATCATTGCTTGAGATGGTAGGTCTGAATCTAAAGAGCTGATGCTAAGCTTTAAATACTCTCCTTCCTCAACTATAAAGGCATGTTCAGAAATTTGGTAATGTTGAAAGCTGTATTTCTGGCCTCTTTGGATCATGGAGATAACAGCTTGAATTAAAAACAAAAAGGCAAATAATCTTGCTAAATATTTAGCATGAGCAAAGTCTGAGGTTGGCCCTCTTTTGAAGGATATCAGCCTGTGTTTACAAGATGTTGCTGGGTTTTTTTTATTCTCTAAAGTGAAAGCACTAATGAGTCACCTGCAGGAAATCCATGAATCACTTTGGCATCGTGGATCTTTTTTATTTTTTTGAAAGAATTTGGCTGTCTAGAGTGTACTTTTTTCAATGTAGTGAAAAAAACATGTGCTGTTCAACCATGCCTTAAATGCCTTACATCAGGTCTTGGGCAGGATTTCACTCTGGGATTACTCTGTTTATGCTCTGTGTGGCTGCTCCTGACTGGTAGTTTTAAACAGATTACAAACATTGTTTTATTGATGATGTTTGTATAAATTATGTGTTTATAATTGCCTGTGTATACATACATATATGTGTAAAGGATAAAAAGCATTGAAGACACCGAATTCTTCTCACCGTTTTTTTTTTAGCAGCACAAAAAGGAACGAGACTGTTACGGTGTGGAAGCTTCTATTATCATTGTGCTGGCCTTGGTAACACTCCAGGCAGTAATGTCAAATAAGATTGGGAACAGTTGCTACTAGAACTATTTCGTGTAGTTGTGCTGATTGCCAGCACTCTGGAGGAAAAAAAAAAACAAAAACCTACCAGATATTTTGAGAGATACACAGACTGGGATTAGTCTAACACAATTTTTGGGGACATCATGCTCAAGGACTCCGTTGCCTCCACCAGTAAGAGTAAGATGGGTTAAGCTGTGTCTTACCTCTGGAGCTGTAAACTAGAGGCAAATGAGCACTTGTTTGTTTCAAACAAACACTTTAGGAATTTGTTGTTACAGTTTTCATTTCTATCTGTTGAAAATGGTTGTGAGTCAGCAGCTGAAGCAATGCACTTTAAATACTTTAAGTGAGGGACATGTTACCAAACAGTATTTTCAGAGTAGCAGGGGATAGATTTCAGGTGAGGTGTCTTAGTCTGAATTCATCTCTGAATGACAGATCATAAGGCCATCTAATGGTCCAGCTGTGTGCTTGCCTTAGTCCTCAGAGGCATTGCAGGAGTCATGTAGAAATGACTTGTCAGCATTCCCGAGCTGTTCTTCATGGCTGTAGACTGGAGGAGGAAGAGCAGTTTCTTTATGGGAAGTCTGGAAGTGCTCAAGTGAAGGCCTCGAGCTAATGAGCGGTGTAAGGAGTGATGCCACTGCTACCAAAACATGTATTGCTAAGTTTAAGTCTACAGAGCAGTCCTAGACGTGGCTCTGAGGGGTGACAGCCTGAGTGCGAAGTCATGCTGCTGAATTATTTCGTACAAAATTGCCTTCCTGGGTTTCAGTAGTATGTCTTGGAAACTGCCTGTCTATTCTGGGAAATGAGTTCCACAGGAGGCTGTAGCTTTAGAAGAATTCTCTCCGTATTTCAAGTTACTTCATAAGGAACCTCAAGCTGTTTTTTGACGCCTTTTTAGCTGCAATGGGTACTGCTCTGTTTCTCACCCTTGCTTGCTCATTCTGTTCTCTCTTTTCCCTACTCTTTCTTGCTTGTCAGCACCACGTACTTGTGGCGTATGTGACAAACCAGATGTCAGAACTGATCTGCTTTAGCTGCAGCCCAGTGAGAATGTAGGCTGAAAAAACCTTCAGCAGTTGGGTCCCTGTTGCTGCTGCTTTTTCCTTTTTGTGAAAGATAACAGAGGGGACCAGGGGAGTGGGCTGGGCCGCTCTATATCCTTTGCCTGCTTAAATATTGCATACATTAGTCACTGTTGTAGCTTCTGAGACAAGATCTTCATATATATTTATCAGAGAGAGATTATTTTCTGCTTTTTATAAGTAAGATCTACTTCGTAATTCCATCCATGATTCTTTTTATAGAGCATAGTAAACCTAAAACTGAGGCTTAGGTGGGTTGACAGTGTGTTAGAGCCTAGCCTGGTGGGAATTAAATAAACCTTGAGGTGAGGTGTTTCTTTCCTGTTGAGTCTTAGCAGATGATGAGTTGAATATGACAAGGGTGTTCCTGCCACTTCTTTTTTTCTCCTTTTCCTTCTGTGAAGAGTTCTGAAAATGCCAAACTTGTCCCAGCTAAGATCTGTAGATGTTTTGGAATTCCTGACCATGTTGAAATGACCTGAGGTTTTAAATACATTAAAAACTCCTAATGCTTGATATCTTAATATTCTGGTGTTGCTGGTTCCTTTTTTTTTTTGCTTTTCCTTTCTCCCCCTGGAATTAAAACAAATCTAATTCAAGTGGATTTCTGTGGCTTGTATTTTGCTGGCAGAGGTGACTCATCTTTGATCTCATGAGTTAGTATTAACTAAATATTGAATAGGAAATTGCAGACTAACTGCAACTAAAATATTTAGAACAGAAGACACTGATTTCAATTAAGAGAGGTCTGCATCTGTACCAAGGGCTTGTGGTTTTTCATCTGAGAATACTGTTCTTGTTAGGTTCTTTCACAGTTTCATGCTGTGGGTGATATTTCAGCTGTATGTGCAAGAAAACATTAAAACTTTAGTGATTTTAAGTTTTAAACTCTGAACTGCAGGAAGAGGCAGCCACTTGTTTGATATTCTGCTTGTGTTCTTTCAAAACAACTATTGTAGATTGGAATGGGATAGAAAATCAAGTAATAGGAATGGAGTATCAAGAAGAGGAGAAATTTTTGGTTGTATGTCTAGAGGAAGAATTTGGAAATAGTGCAAATACTGTTTTTTATTAAAGTTTGGCTTTAGTAAACAGGATTATTAAGTCTTAATTTATATTCTTGCTCCAAACGTCTTCCCCAATAAAAACTGGGAGAGGACTTTTTTTCCCTGGAAAGCTGAACCCAAATGAATGAAATTCCACTTGGAACACTGAGGTTTTCCTTTTAAGGGAGAAATCTCACTTGAGTAGAGCCCTGGAGCAGTGTTTGCTGAGTCTCTGAAAAACTGAAAACAAGGCCCTTGAACATGCTTTGAACTGGAAAACAGAATTCTGAGCCAAATTTAAAAGTAAATGACCTTGCCCAGGAGGTAATTGCAAAATGTAAATGGCAAATATGCTGGTCTGTCATTAATTGTTATCTTTCAGGTTTTTTCCTTGTCTGTTTCTCAGTTAAGGAAAAACAGCAGCTTTTGCACATATGGGTGGGTGATGGTTAAGCTTTTCCCTATATTTGCATGTCTTCCAGTAACATTTAATTAATATGTTGCTGCTTGTTATCTGAGTAGTCAAATTGTCCCCAACAGTTAAAAAAATAAAGGGGGGGATTTATGGGGGGTGTGTGGTGTGTGAAATCCTGTCTATTCCTGAAACACGTGCCAAGTTTTTGAGTATAACTCCCTTATTTAACATTTAGAAGTGGTTGTTTCCAATCCATAATTCTTTTTGTGCTTTGAGTCTGATTAGTTGGACAATCAGAGAGGAATTTAACCACGGAGTCAGAAGAAGAGGTGACAATGAGGGAAAGCTGTACCTTGCTTAGACTTGGCTCACTCTGTAATTCTCTCATGGGTCTTAAGAAGCATTAGCATAAGTCAGCTCAGTGATTAGTAAAACAAACTAATTTCCATCATTGTGAAATCCTTCTGCTCAGTTAATGTTTATATTTTAAATTTTTGAGGCTAGAATAGCTTTCTTGTGTCCCTCTTTCAGTATAGCTGTAGCTGAGCAAACTTTTAAAAAGAGAATCTTCAGAATGAGTGAACATAGTGTTTAAGCTGTCAGTTTTGTAAGTAGGTTTGAATAAAATCTTTCTCCTGCCTGATTGATAGTTTCCTTCTTGCAGAGTAAATAGGATTAAAAAAAAATGCAGACAACCTACTGCTTTCTTAGTTTTAAGGGTATATCCTCAAACAACTTGAGCTTTGTTGAAATACCAGCTAAAAATGGGAATGAATGTGTGTTGGTGTGGAATAATATTAATTAGTGCAGTGTTGTTGCTTTTGGAAGGATAAAAGATATTTTTTCCTTTTCTCTATCACTTCTGAGAATACGTGTTTGCTAACAGAGTTCAGCAGTGTGAAGAATAAAGGGAAGCTCTAAAGTTTAAAAAAAAGCCAAACCAACCAAGCAAAAAACCAACCCTCTGAGCTCCAGTGGCTTGGCACTTATTTGCATTTTAAGAGTCCCTGCTGGGCGGTTTTTGAATGGTATTTACAGGTTTGTGGAAGGGATGTGAGGAGCTGGTTCTTATTTCAAAGGGTAGAAATGCACATAACAGCTTGTTGCATATATTTAGCCGTCTACATCAGTGGTCTCTAAAGTGGGGTGCACACACCTTGTGGGTGCTTAATGCAGTCCATTGGGGGTGTTGGAAGAAAATATTTTGTACCATTAATAAAAATAAACACACCGTTTTAAAATAGTATTTATTCATCCATTAAAAACCTCTTATCTTCTATATGTTTTATAATGTATGCAATATAAATGATTTACATGTTCTACTGGACTAATAAATAAATATACATATTTGGGACGTGCTAATTTTTTTTTTTTTTTTTTTTGTGTGTGGTACTTGATAAAAAAGTTTGGAGGCCACTGAGGTACGGGGTCAGATTCTGTTTGGAGCAAACACTGGTAGCAGCAGTTTGCTTCCACTTCTAGTACAGGAGTTCCTTGTGCAATTCCATGCAACATTGGAGGCTCTCCAGACAACTGAGCATTTTCCGTATGTTTTCCAGTTTCCCAAGCAATGCCTGGTGACTCAAGGGATTTTCTGACTGCACCAGGATACAAAGAAGTATTTCTTTATCAAGCTGAGTAGTAGGGATTCATTTTTGTTAGGTGCTTTCTTTGGAGCTTGCATCTTGCCTTGGCAGGAGCAACACAAATGGGTATTGTACGCTCTCATCCCCACTGCTTTAAATCTGTCACTGAATTGTGCTTGACCTGTTTGTGTTCATCCAGTCTAATGCTGATATATTGAAGGGAAATGTCCCAATAAATGAAATAAACTGTTTGGTTTTCCTGAGCACAGCTGGGGAGGTGTGTGCTCTGCAGTGTGCTGGGCTCCTGCCGCTGACTCGGGCACTGTAAAACTTGCACTGAATTCCTGTTTGGAAAACATGCCTTCCATGAGGGGAGGATAAGCAGGCTGTCTAGGGAGGCTCTGAGGTGGAGCAGCAATGAGAAAATTAAGTGGGATTTTTAAAAAATCCTCCTGGTGTCACCCTGCTGTGGGCTCCTCACAGCAGGGCCACGCTGGGGAGCAGTGGGGATCCCATTTCTCTTCCAGAGCAAAGCACTTCAGCTCTAATTGATGGAGGGCTCTCGAGACTATAACACCTACAGACAGCACAAACTGTATAAATGACAAATTAAAGATGTTTAATCAGCTGATGGGATAACTTGTTTAAAGTTTGGAGGAGAATATGCAAGTAAATAAGGTTAACAGTTCATGACAATTAAGAGCTTGTAATACTAAATGTCTTAGTGCTCCATCTTCCTGCGAGTAGCTTAAATACAGTTTTGGAAATCCGTGTTGAAAGGAAAACTCAATTAGCCTAAGTTTTATTTGCATAAGTAGTACTTTATTTCATCCAAGAGAAAGAAGTTCAACTTTATACTCTTAAGTCTTCCCAGTTAATTTGTAATCTCTTAATCCTGGCTAAAATTCCAGAACGCTACTCAAAGATGAACTGTAACTTGGAAGCAGACTTTCTTTTGAAAAGCCACAGGAGGTCATAAAGGTCAAATAATGCTAATAGTAAAGTCTTGCAGTTGTTTTTGATCTAAAGCAGACACAATTTAAAGAAAAAAAAACCCCTAAAATATATTTAAAAATAGTATTGAAGCTTCTTCCTGAAAATTAACACTTCTGGTGTTAAAATTTGCACTAGTCGAGCCGAGTGATTTATTTTGGCTGTATATAGTGAGTTATTCTGCTTTTATTTTTTGTATATAAATATCTATGGCTTGTGTTGAACGGTGAAAATGATTGAGAATTAGTGCTCTGCCAGACTCCAGGAAATGACACATTAATGTCTGTGCTTATACACTTAGGTGTAACCTGAGGGAAATTCAGTGATGGTGTGTATGTTTTTATATCCAGTACACTGTGAGGAAACACTTTCTAGCTGAGGTTCTTTCCCAAAGGCCAGCAAAGAGGGAGATAAGAAGTGTGTCTATGCCCTCTGAAGTATAGCAAGATTGGAAGTGAAATAGTTACAGCTACTCAGTGGATTGAAGCAGGCAGCAGCTCAGTAGTATGGCCTGGATTCAAATGATAACAAATGTAATGTTTTTTCTGCCAGCCTGCCTCCCCAAACTCTGCAGACTTGCCTCCAGCCATTCTGTGTTGAGCAAGTGGTTTATCCCAAAGCAGTGGTTTGTTTTCTTATCAGTTTGTGCCTGACCTTGGATCAGCTCAGCTGGTGGTAGACTGCAGAAAGAGCCAGAAAGCAGTTTTGGGTTTTGATGCTCTTCCAAGTTGATTTTGTATCACCTTTATCAGGGTTATGTTTGTGTAAACACAAAGAATTAAAGAAACTTTATCTGGTGTTGCACGGCTCTGCATCGCTGCTGGTGAGCTCTGGGGGTGGTGGTGGAAGTCACTCACATCAAAGCTGGTTTTGTTCTGAATTTGTGACAGAAGTTCTGTTGTGCTGCAACTGGATGCTGATACACCATCACTGTGAATGCTAAATGCATTGCTGTGATCATTAGTCTCTGACAGGAATCAGCAAAAAATCCCTGCATTTATTTCAGTTGCTTGAATTTATTTTGTAGGATAAGGCAAGGAATGAGCAATTTTGTACTTCAGGATGGAAGCTTAGTGAGCAAGTATATATATCAGAGTGTAAAGGCCTGTCAAACACTGACAGTTCTCTCAAATTTAAACACATCAGGGACAGCAGAGAATGCCTCAAGTCAGGGAAGATCTTCCATGGGACTCATCTCACTGCTCACAGTGATTCTTTCTGGACACAGCTTCTGACTTTCTGCTTTGAGGGACAATGACTATTTTGACGCTGCTCTTTTATCATCAGCACAATACTGTAAGAAGTCTGTTTCAACATCATTGTGTTGCAGATTAAAGTTGATAAGTCTTTATTCCTGGCTCTCTGAGGTTCAAAAGAGGACGGGTATGACATTTATAGGAAGAAAAGTTTGTGTGGGGGAAACAAGATGAATTGTATTTCACATTATATCTCAAAACATTCAGTCTAAATGTGTAAGGAAACTTCAGCGTTTCCTTTGATAGAGCCTTGTGGTGGTTAATTCTTATTGATAGGCTTTTCTTTAAAAAAGAAAAAAGAATCAAACATGTCATGTTCTTTCAGCATTCAGCAGTCAGAAATGTGGCTGGGTCTCATGTATGTTATCTGGAAACTTTTAACTGAGGGTTTTCAGTTTTGTTCTGTATGGTTATTTTCTTTTTATGGCTTTAAGAGGATGTGGATACTTTCTGTAATGTAGCATCACTGTCTACCATCTTAGGCTGCCTCTTAAATTCAGTAAAATATATTTCAGTTAAATCCTAACCTACAGGCTTGCAGTTAACTTGCTTGGATCTCTGAATCTTTGCTTATGTAACGATTTTAAATATAGAGTGGTTATAATTTTCGAAGATACAAGATAGTGGCTGGAGATTGCTGCTGCCAGATTTGCCAGGCAGACCAAATGGCTGCAAGGGAACAGCCTTGAACAATTTTAGTGTTAGACAGAAGTTGGAGGCAGCTTCTTCCTCTACAGAATAGATAGGAGTGCACTCAGCCTGAAAGCCCATTGGGGGTGAGTGGGGAAATGATATTTAAGCCTTTAATTTGTTTGGTTCATCCATCTCCCATTTCCAGAGTGCACTCTTCAGGAGCAAGAGGTTCATGTTGGTATTTACTGCAGTGGTATTTATTCAGCACGGTTGGGTGTTGGCTCTGAGCTGAGATAGGGTTGTCACAAAGGAAACAGAACTCTAACCAGTAACAAAGTTCTAATCAGAAGGTCGGAACCAGATATGTTTGATTTAGTTAAAGCAACTGGCTTGCTTCTGTACTTTCCTATAGAAAGTTCTCTAGAAATAGTGTAAGAAAACCAAGTTTTGTGATGCTGTTTCCAAAAGGAAGTCAGTGTGATTCCATAATTGGTATTTTTTCACAGCCTAGAGGCATTTCTCTCGTAAGACTTCTTTGCATCTAGGTTTTTTTGGACACTGAAAAAAAGATTTTAATCTCTTTATATATTGCTAAATATGTGTCTTTTTTCCCCCTATGCCCTGCCTTTCCCATGGAAAATTTTCCTATAGCAGTCAGCCTTTACTATTAGTAGCTTGATTATCACACTTATCTCAAGAGCCAGTGCTGCCCAGCTGGTGGATCCATATTTGCTGCATTTAAACTCTGAAGGTAGAATGTGCATTTGGTTCCAAATACATTCTCTTATTTTCCAAAGCTTGTCTGTACTTGAAGTTTAGAGCCCTTTCTCATTGTGTCTCTACTGCTGGGGTAGTAGGATTCCTGTGGAAGTCTGGGATTGTCTGGTGCTGCCTCTGTCAGAGGAACCCACAAGAGCGATAGAGCAGCTGTGTAGGACTCACTTGTCTGTGCAGTCCCTAGCAACAGTTTTCTTATGTCCTTTTACAGGCAGGTCTAAAATGTTGTTTCCTTATTCCTCTAATTAAAACAAAATCTTGTTTCTTCATTTTTTTAATCTCTTATAAACTCCTAGAGTAAGGCTCTGGATAGCTGGTGAGGTTTTCTTGCTAATATCTTGTCACAGCAGGAAATCAATGCTTTAGAAAGACATAGGAGGTCTTCTAGATTACAGTAGCCATGGTAAGCCTCCACTGATTTGATTCTTTGAATTCCTCCTGTGCCTGGCTTTGTTTGCTGCTTGATATCTCTGGCTGCCTTTTAGCTATCATGGTGGAAGTATGAGTTTAAAGCTAATTACAAAGCAAGAAGTAGATGAAGTGTGGGATAGTGCAGCTCTAGAGAAGTCCCAGGATGAAGACAAAACTGGGGTTGTGTGGGTGAACTGGGAAAGAAGGTGGAAGGTTTGGGAGAGAGGAAGGCTCCCTGCATTCCTCTCTGCTGATAGTGCAGATTTCCCACTCAGCACAGAGATACTCCTGTGTGTTATTTGGAGTGAAACTGAGCTCAGGCTGTTCTAGAACTTTGTCTGAGCACAAATCTGTCAGGAGGATACGAGATGTGTTCAGGTACGTCAGCAGGGATTGGGGGCACATCAAATGGTTTGCTGTCATACCTGGCATCACTGATTTCTGATGCTCAGCTGTGTTAGTCTCTGTAAAGTTCATTTCATTCTGGCATGATTCACACAAGGTTCTGTGCAGATCAAGGCACTGTCCAGAGCACTCCTACAGAGAAAGGAAGAACCAGGAATTTGGTCCAGCCTGGTTACACAAATTAGTTGCAGCTCTGCTCTGCTGCTGCAAACATTGCTTTAAATTCTGCTACTGTGGGCTTTTAGTTCTTGCTTGCCTGTGTCCAGGCACATGTGATCCATCCCATTTAATGAGTTCATTCCAGATCTACTCTGACTGCAACTGTTCCTATTGTAGCTCATGGAAGTGCTTGCATTTAATGAGAAAATTAGCTGAGTCTCGTGTACTGTTAAATGTTGTGCTGGAAGCTAGGAAAAGAATGTGTGTTCTTAGAATATCAAGGTCTTAATTACAAATGTTTCAAGGATGAGTTAGTGTTTTAAAGTAAGTGTGTTAAAAAAAAATAATCATACTATTGGTTGTCACCTGCAGATCTTGGATTTACAAGAGGAAATGAAAGTATTGTAAATAAAGTGTTTTTGTGTAGATGATTTATACTCTTACATTGTGTATGTTCTTTCAAATATTCATCTACTTACACCAATAGCTAAGATATTTATTTGGCTGGATGTTTAAACTGGAGAAACTTTTACCTTGGAACAAGTGTGTTTTGGTAAATAATAACAAGCTTGTCGTTAGTAGTATAGAAAAAACTCTTTTCCTTTGAGATTTTTCCTCTCCTACACAGATATTATTTGCTTTTAAGTATTTGTTTTCACTTTAAAGATTTGAATTAGGAATTTTATTCTTTCCCCTGCTCTCTAATCCTTGAACAGGTACTGCTCCACTGTTAGAAACTCTTTGTCTTCCTGCTTTCTCATCTCCTTCCTATGTGGTTCACTGGAGCCTGTTAAGAGTAGAAGAACTAGAAACCTAAACCTTAACTTTGTGTACTTCAATATTCCTTGTAGTTGTGGAGAGTGTTTTAACAAAAGAGGAAGTGTCTGTGTGTGCATGTTTATAGAAAGAGGATGTGAAAGTAATAGTAATTGGATACAGATGGGAGGGAGCTGGGGGTGAAAGTCAACATCTGCTGGGTTTTGAAGCTGTGTTGTTAACTCAGTGACCTCTATTCAGTTTCACTGCAGCCATGTAAAATTTTGCTTATGTTAAAAATTCTAGCGGATATTAGAAGAATTAAGCCTCCATTAAATTCAATTACTGTAGCCCAAAGCTACTTTTTCCCCCTCAAAAATCTGGAAAATATCTGTGGTAGGGCTTTTTGTTGGAAACTTAGTCATGTGGTCATAGCTACTTGGTAACAAGCAAAAATGGAAGTGTGCATCACCTTATTATTGCTGGGATCACTGTACATTTTCTACCCTCTAAGGTGGGGAAAGTGAGGAGAGTGACCATCACTGGATTAATTGTCCTGTTGAGTTTACTGTTTAAAAACAGGAGCTTTGTTCTTTTTTGCAGCCACTGATCTTCTTTTGGCTTGGAACCCCATTTGTCTGGGCCTGGTAGAGGGAGTCATCGGTAAAGTCCAGCTTCATACAGGTATGTTAGTTTGTGCTTAGTTCTCTTTTGATGGTTTTTTTAATTTGTTTTGTTGACTGCTGAAGTTCTGTGATATTACAGATAATGCTGCACAGCTCCAATGGAATGATGGAGCATTCTTGGCTCTGGAGGAGCACTCCCCAAATATGTGGACTTGTCAAAGTGGTTGTGTTACAGCTGCAGGTGCAAATTCACTCTGCTCTCCAGTGTATGTATTTTGATTTGGCGCTTGTGAAAAATAGAGAACTGCATTCACAAATAGTGGAAACTTGTATTTGAAGTTCTGTCTGAGGCTCTGTGTGAGATTTATAGCATTCTTAAACCTTTTGGAATAATCCATTCAAGGAGATTCCCATTGTTCTCCTATGGTACAAAAACTAATAAAGGAAGTTTTCACAGAAGTATAAGGCCTGAATTCTCAATGCTGTATAAAAACCTGAAGAACAATTGCTACCTTGGTAGAGGAATATTTGAAAGCAAAAGAAGCACTTGAATTTGCTTGCAGTTAAGTGACAGAGCTATAAAATTCAAGCAGGTGTAGAATTCATTGTTATTTCAATGATAAGCTTGTCTCTACCTGATAGTAGTAATGTTTTCCTGTAAAATAAACACAGTACTCCTTTTGCTTTATCAGCTGCAAATTCCTGTAACCATAATAAATATTTATTTTGATATATACCAACTTTGTCCAGAAAGATACCTCTGCCCATAGAGCTCTGTCTATTTACTGGCACATAGGAAAGGCAGCCATAAACCCTTGCTGTGTGCTATTCTTTTTGGGAGTGCTTAGACCCTGCATTTAAAGTAGTGCCTGGCAATATGATCAATACAGGTAAAGTTTCAAGTGTGTTCCAGGAGGGCAGGATGGATTAAGTGCTGAAATGGATCAGATGTTTGTGGTCCCTTGAATAGAAACAGATTGCTCAGGGTGGCAGCATCCTACTGGCAATAATGGGATGGACAACAGGGACTGGGACACCCTGGCATGAGTGTAGGGCAGATTAGTCCTAGGAATTACGTGGCTCCATTGGTTCTGTGACCCCTGGTCCTGTTTCTGAGAGTAATAGTTCAGAGCCCATCTCTCTGTGAAGTTCATGACCACATCCTCTTTCCAGTTGCATTGCTTCATCCTCTTAGAATTTCACATGCTATTTTTTGTCTGTGCTCGTTCTACAGATTCATTCAGCCACCCTTTTTCAGATCTGGTGATATGAAGTGGTTCAGGCTCTGCCATCTCACTTTCTCTTCTCTTCGTCGGGGTTGTCTGTGCTGTTCAGCACGTGCTGTCCATGATGAATGATGGCTGAACTCCAGTAATGGCCTTTTTCTGCCGTGGGAAAATGCTCAGTGATTGGTTTTGACACATGTTTTTTGTCTTTGTGTGGGGTGTGGTGTTTTGTTTTAAAATCAGGCCTTTGGGTACACAAAAGCCTTCCCCCCCTTCTCTCTAGGGAGTCTGGTTAAAAAAGCCTTTGAAGGGGGAGACCTCAAATGCTTTCTGGAAGGTTTTTTAGTATGTTGTGGCAACTGAAGATCCTTGCATGTGTGTTTATTGTGAGCTGCTTCCTCTGCTTATGAAATCCGAGTTGAAACTTTCCCCACAGTGTGACACTTCAACAGGTGTCAGCTTGCTGTTGTCAGGTAAATTAAGATTATCAGGTAATAAGCCTGATATATCTTCTTTCCATGTGTCCTATAGAGCTACTGAATCAATTAAGCTCTTCCAGGCATTCCACTCAGTTGCTGCTTAGGCCAGTGGAAGTGTTTTCTTTGGTCTTTGCCTTGTTCAGATGACACCATCACAAACTGTTCATCCTTTTTGTTGTAGATATTCTGGTATTTAGTGGTGCAGCTGTCCTATAAATGGTGTTTTGTCTTCTACCATTAAATGTCTGAAGAAAGATAACCCCCAGCTATTTATCCTTGCTCTTCTTCTGAGAACTCCTTGAATTTGCTGACATTGCCTGATGAGTGTCATCCATCAGGCTGCAGTCACAACGAGAGGGCTGACTGAAATGTCTTAAATAGGTCTCTTCAAACCTGCTATTTTCAATGAACTCCTACTTGATCATATTCAAGTGCAGCTTGATGTTATCCTCAGGCTGAGTCATCTAGCAGTCTGTAACAGTAACCTGTGTTCATTACTTATTCTTGTATCAATCTTTGTCACCTGGAAACTTTATCAGCAGAAGTTGTATAAATATTTCACACTGCTGGGCCGTTCTGTGCAGACTCGGTAGGAGAACTGTGCTGCAGGAGCTGGGTGAAAAGCTTTCTTCACAGTGCTGACCTGCCACAGGAGGACTTGCTGCTCTGATTTCTTGTCCCCTGCTCCCAGGTTATGAAGATCAGAAAACTTAATTTGAAGCTCATTTGGTGAATTTGGGCTTGTCCTGCTCAGGGCCTTCTTACCAGCTGTTGTTGAAAAGAGGTTTTAAAGAATCCTTAGCACACACAAGTGTTGGAAATGCCTTTTTAAGTACTGGAGTTGCTACCAGTGCACTCTAGAGCTGTCACTAAGCCTGTATGCACTTGAATGTTTTGGAAATAGATCCTCATCTGGTCTTGAAAGATTTGCTTCTTGCAAGCATGCAGGAATTGTCTAAGGTGACCTTGAAATGTCCCTGTAATCAGTCGTGGGCTGCCTGTAATTTAGCACTGGAATACCCTTGCCAATGAGCTGTAACTAGGGATGGGTTTTAATTTACTCTTAATCTTGCTGGTTTTATTGCTTGCCTCATACAGGAGAATTTGTAGGAAAGCTGCCGTGGCAGGGAAGCTGTCTCATAGAAACCAGCTAGCCAATTTTACATGGTTTATTTTTTAATTCTTGAAAGAATTTTTGACATGAGGAGGCCGGTTGTGCCTCTGAACATAACTGTACACTCACATTTGAGATTAAAATCTCATTAAAGTAGTATTTTGTTCTTCTCCAAAGTGAATTTTCTTAAACATTCAGAAACGTTTTCATTTTTTTGGTGTGTGTGGGGACCTCAAACCCAAACAATGAAACCTTGGTTGAATATCAGAATGTAAGAATATGATCACTTAACATTTTCTGGTCCATCCTAAGAGAACTTGTAAGAAAATGGAGAGTAGCAGTGGAAACAAAAGGAAAAGGTTTCAGGATGTATTGTGGAAATGTTACTGAAAGAGATCGTTGCACATTTTCTTGGTAAGATGCACAATTAAAACTGTCTTAGCGTGATCTTCCCATGTAGAGGCAAACACATCTCTTGCATAAAGTGAATATTAATTGAATTAAATTAATTTAATTTATAGAATATTAATTCTGTTGTTCAGTGTATCATGACTGTAACCGAAGCTGGGTTTCTTAACCAGTTCCAGCAGCTGCCACTTAACACAATCATTTCTGCCACAGGTTCTTCTGTTTCTTGGTCAAAGCACATCCCTGGGCAGTGCTGTGTGTGTACTTGTATTCATTTGGAGTGTTCTGCCAGTGCTGCTTAATTAAGACCCAGGTTAAATGCTGCTGGCAAGATTCCACAGACTCTGTAAACAGGAGGGAAATGGAGTTCTTCCTTCCTTATCCCCAGCTTTTTTTTTTGTTAGCATGCCTCTGAATCTTGATAGAAACTACAGGCTGTTCAGCATCTGAAATCTCTTCTCTGAGATACAACTGAATTTCCTACAGTCAACAACCCTAAAGCATTCTCTTTACATGCAGCCAATTTTTAAGTTGTTCAAGTAATGAAAAGTATGAAAGTGGTAGCATGGAATTTCTTGGCTAAAATCAAAATCTTTGCAAAAAGCAGCATTTGTAGTAAACTCATGTACAGTTTAAGAAAAGTTACTGCAAAAGCATTTGGGAAAGTAAATGCTAGATTGTTTGGGAAGTGTTAGAGAAAAACAGCAGTGTTGTCCTGACCGTGTTGGAACAACAGAGGAGTAAATTTCCATTTTAGTGAGGAATGAGAGGTAATAGCTTCCTTTGGATGCAATACTTCAAACTCTGCTCTACCATAGTTCATAAAACACTAAAAATGAACATTAGATCCTGAGAGATGACTTGAAACATGCACTTTTCTGGAGTGGCACGCAGCTGTCCTGTTCTGCTGTGCCCACCATCCCTCTCACACACTGAGCAGGCAATAACTCTTCTTCTGTGGAACTGCCTTTTTTTTTTCCTTTCTGACTGCAGAAGCACATGCTCTATATTTATACTGCTGGATTCAGTTATTTAGATATTGCTGGCTATTATAATATGCTGCTTTTATGGCTATTGTTGAAGCTTTTACTTCAGGGCATACTTTATCTGCATAATTGCTTCCTGACTGTTTGCTTTTGATCTGCTGGGGAATTCCTGTTTTCTTTCAGTGTTCTGTGGCTCTGGCTGTAATACGAAGAGTTTTGCAATGTACACCAAGATGACATTTCAGTGCATTTTAGAAAATGGCAAAAGGATACTCAACTCACTTGTCTGTATTAAACTCTTAAGTTCTTGTTTACTGCTATCAGGGTTTGCTAATATAGGTAAAGGGAAGACTGAACAGAGATTTTCCATATTCCAGTTTTTTGCTGTGGCATACCTGCTCAGAAATGCCTTTACCTTACACTTATCTGAGATAAAACCCTACTGATTAATTCATTGGAGCTCTAGATGGTCAGCTTTCTTAAAGGATTGTCTGTTTTGTTTGTTGGCATACACTGGTGATCTCCTAGGAATAAATTGTGTGGCCAACCTTCTGTAGGTGGGAATAGATGGGATTATAGGACTGCCCAGCAGGAATATCTGCCTGGATACCCTGTTGTACTTCCCTTCTGTTAAAAGCTTGGATTGCCCTGGCTTGCCAGAGACTGCTGGCTACTAGAAAGCAACATAAAAAGGGTAGGCCTTCTTTTCATGTGAACTGATAGGCATCTCTATCTGGTGCTGGTGGGTTTGGCAGCATTTCAATTTCTCCTTTTCAAAAGGACTTTTTTTAACCTGTTCATTGGTCTTCTCACTGTTGCATAAAATCTGTCATTTTCCTCAGCTTCCTTTTTCCCATGGCTGCTAGCTGGGATGCTGGGGGCAAAGGCAGCTGTTCTCCAAGGCACGTTCCCTACACCTGCACACAAGAGCTGCTGCAGCACCTGCTTGCCAGTGGGAATCACTGTCTGAGTGGCATTTGCTGTCACTCTCTTGTCCTGATTTGGTATCCTTTGACCTTTGTGCTTGTGTGACAGCTTGGAGTAACCTGGTCCAGCCTCAGGGCGGGCTCTGCTTGATCAGGGTGACACCCTGAGATCCCTCCTGACCTGAAGTGTCTCTGACCCTGCAGAGATTATGATTCTGCTGCAGTGTTCAGGGATAGCACAGGACTCTCTTTATGGGATCATGTATATTAAAGAAGTGGTGGATGTCTTCATTCCCCTTCCCCTCCTCCCTTTTTGGGAGGCACCCTCTGGCTCTCACAGAACGTTTGTTGTTATGAGGATTTGAAATTTCTGAAGGCTTCTTAATACCTAACACAAACATATCTCTTTTTTTAAAGGCAGTAATGCAGAATCAAAGGGAGGAGTGGGGTGTCATGGCACAGTTGTCTGTTGGCAATGACTATTCCTGTTCTTCAGATAAAAGGAACTGCTGGGGTTTTCTGTGTTTTACTTAAGCATTCAGAGGATAAAATACTGTTTAGAATTTACTGACCAAGGAGAACAGGCTTTGTATTTGCTATAGAGCTGCTAAATAGACTTTTCAAAGGCTGTATATCATATTCAGAGTATAATGCATGACACAATCTGCCATCACAAGTGTGGGAGCATATTTAAGTCTACCACAGCAGGCTTTTTATGTCTTTATATCACCTTTTTGGTTGAACTCAGTTGGCTGCTTCTCAGCTGGGAGAAGTAGTGAGTGTGTATGTTTGTCTCTAAGACTTTCTCTGCCTTTTCTGTCTCCCTTAACAAAATTTTGCTTTTGACTCCTAAAAGCCCAGCATACACCTACTGCTCTAACCAAGGGATTGAAATCTAGGAATGTCCAGGCACTCTTCAGCAGCCAGTGGGAATGTTTGCCCTGTTTCCTGTCTCATTAAAGTGTGGGTGCTATAACTGCAGGTGCTGCAGGCTGGATGTGCGTATGGAATGCACCCGTCACCAATATCTTCATTAATTTTAATCTCATTAATTTCCCCACCACTTTATGCACCTCAGGAATGATTTCATGAGCCTTTAAAGACGTGTACACTGCTTTTTGGTGCAGTCCATGTTTGCTCATCAGATTTCTTCACTCATGAATCTTGTAATGAGGTGTTTCTGTCTTGTTTGCTGTTTGATACATGACAGGAGGTACAAAGGGAAGTTCTTAACTTGCTGTCTGAGCTCCAGCTGTTCTCAAACTGTAGTGCCATTAGTGGGAATGTGCATCATCCTAGGGATTGCTAATTGCTGTGGGTGAAGCAGGGGTAACTTTAATGTAAATCTGTGAAATAGTTAATCTCCTTATATTAGAGACTGAATAAATATTTTTCAGTTTCGGTTTTTTTTCTTGCTTTTTTTTTTTATTTTATTGCAATGCATAATAACAAAACACAACAATAACGAATCATCATTCACTGGAGTCTTCCAGTCAAATGGTTTCTGGCACACTAATCAAACTGCCTGACAAGACAAATAAAAGCATCTACTGATCTCTTTTTTCCCAGATTTGCCATGGTGGCTCCTTTTAATTCGTCAGAAAGCATTGATTGGCAAACTTCCAGGAGATCATGAGGTTTGCAAAATAACCAAGATTGCAGTGATCCCACTTTCTGAGACAGAACCTC
The DNA here is from genome assembly GCA_013398015.1 of Oreocharis arfaki. Lineage (NCBI taxonomy): Eukaryota > Metazoa > Chordata > Aves > Passeriformes > Paramythiidae > Oreocharis > Oreocharis arfaki. Next base: position 896,421 of record VZRR01007334.1, on the reverse strand, counting down.
AGGATCTGGAACTGGAGGTATGGCTGTCCTCAAGGAACTCTTGACTGTCCCCCTTCTGCTTCAGTGAAATAGAAGTTAAAAGCCTCTCATCTCTTTTTCCTGGTATAAGCATACATCTTGAATATTTTGTGCTTTTTAAAATACTGTTTTTTGGTTAAAAGTATTTTTTAAACAGAAATCTCAAGTTCTGCTAGGGAGGGAAATTGCAACAAAATAATACCTAAATTTCATAGAGGTCATTGGGAGTACCACACAAGAACAAGATGTACTGAACCTGGAGAAAATATATATTTTTAATGGATCCTTTTGCTTCCATCCTGTTTTGGAATCTTAACTCTATAACTTGGTTTGAAGGGAAATCTTTACTTCAGGTGTTGCAGTTTTTTTTTCCCCAAAAGAGAATGGATAAAGGAGCAAAAATAAAAATGAGTGGTGCTAATTTAATTTGGGTGGGAAGTTGAGGCGGGTCTGGGTACTCAGGTGATGTCAAATTGAGGCAGAGATCCTCACAACCGCAGGAGAAAATGCCTTTTACAAAAAATAGTGAGAATTAGGTTATAGATGGAAACCTGTATGTTCCCCCTCTATTTCAGTGCCTGCCCTAGGTTTGTGGACATCAAAATCTTGCTTTTGTGGACTTTCAGTTTACTTTGAACTTTTAAAAGAGTATTTAAATGTTGGCTTTAATTCAATGTCATTGTTTTAGCTTTGTAAAAAGCACCATTTTGGGATAAACAAGCCAGAGAAGATTACACAGTCCCCAGATGACACAAAATTTCTGCTGAAGACTCTTACTCAAATTAAATCCAATGTGTCTGCTCCAAATAAAAAGAAGGTAAAGTTTTCTACTTGGTTTTATTTTCCAAAATATTTAGTTTATAATTCAAAGGCTGTGATGGATGATCAAATGGAATACAAAGACCTTTGAAAAAAAAACCAGTGAAAAACTGCAGAATGTGGAACCTACTGTCCTGATGCCCAGTTTAATTTTTTTTTTTTATTATTTAACTGTGGCTCTTCTGTGATTTTTCTCAGTTTGTAATTACATAATTTTGGCAGAATTGCTAACAGAGTACTTTTTTACCAGGACTAGCTTCTGGTGAAGTTCTACATTTCTAGAAATGCTTTGCATGAGTGTCTTTTATAATGCAGAGTTGGACACAAAATTTGGTGCCTAGTTCCTCCGAGAACACCATACAATCCCTTCTAACTGCTTTTAGTACAGTAATGGCTTGGATTAGGAAGTCAGAACAATAGTTATTAAAATTAGAATTATGTTTCTGAGGCTGCTGTCTCTTGTGTTTATCTCTGCTGGGAATTCTAAGGTCCTGCTCATCACTGGGAAAGTGTTTGTCCTACGAGGTTAGAAATGGAAAATATGGCTGGAGTCATCTTCACTCACAGAGAGAGACATAAGAAAGCCATTTTTTTTCTTTCAGATTAGAGAAAGCAAAGAGAAAGAGAGGCTGGAGAAGAGATTATTGGAGGAGTTGTTCAAAATGTTCATGGATTCAGACTCCTTTTACTACAGCCTGAGCTACGACCTGACAAATTCTGTGCAGAGGCAGAGCGCCTGTGAGAAAACCAACTTACCCCTGTGGCGAAAAGTGAGTGCTTTGTGTTTGTTTCTTGCACCTGGGAGATGAACTGTCCAATATTGCTCATGGTCCAAACCTGGCTGGTCACATTGTACAGCAGCTGGACACCTTGTCCTGTCACCAGCTCAGGAGCAAGGAGACCGAAGTCTGCAGCAGCATGACTTGAACTGAAGTTTTTTATTAAAAGCACTGATTTGTCTGTACAGCTGCAGTGAATAAACTGATGGGCACTGGCATCCTTCCCACAGATATTGCCAAAGCTAACTTGTTATACTGCAAAAACTGCCCTTCTGTCTTTTAAACAGGTGGATGACAGATTCTTTTGGAACAAGCACATGATTGAAGATCTCATCAGCATTGATGTGAGTCTTGTCTCTAACGTGTACATTGTGAGAACCTTTCTTTAGCTTTAGTTGAAATGTTTGCTTAAGGCCTCGTGGAAGTTTGATTAAATTTGATTACAAACCTGCTTGGCAGAGAGGTCAGGATCAGGGCTGTGCCTTCTGTAGTTGGGCAGCTGGCACTGCCCCCTTCGCCCAGCCAGCCTTCCAGTCAGCCTGTGATCATTGCTAAGGAGTGAACTTCAGCTGAATTTAAGCATCTGTTACAATAAAGCAATGTAGAATAACTTGGTATGATATGTTTGTGCTGATTTCTGAAGGTAAATTTGAGTTGTGTTCTTACGTGAAATGGATCATCCCTGAACAGAGCTGAACTTGATAATAAGGAGGAGCCAGAAAAGAAATAACCTCTGAATTCCAAAGTTTCCCTGAGATAAGATTTTGGTCCTCCATAGTGGAGAATAGTGTTTTTTCTCCTTGAACAGTTAGCTGATCAGTGTAAAAACAGTGTAGAACAAGTCGTTCTGGACAGCTGCTCAGGGTAAATAAAACATTTTCCTGGCTAATGAGCACATGAAGAAACAGAAAACCACCACTCTTTCTTCAGTATATGGTCTTCCATCATTTTAAATTGACCTTGTAGATCAAGGACTAAGCTGCTAACTTCTTTATGCCAGTTTAGGCCGAGTCTGATTTTCTTTAGGGGTGACAGCAAACATCTTACCTTATGCCCTGCTCCTCTTTCATTGGTAACTATACATAATGAAATGGTTATGGGGTCACAGCAGGGTAAACCTGTGCCCTCTGTGAAAAGCTGTGTGTAATGCAGGAGTTTAATGAGTTGTATTTTTCATATTACAAAATATAAATGGGTAATGTTGAATTAGTAGGGAATTCGGATCTCAATTCTGTGTAAGAAATTGATGTTTCAGGGTGCAAAGCCCTGAACCAGTTGTCTTTGGGACTGAGTTAGCCCATATGAAGCTTTCTGGTGGTATGTTTTGCTGAAAACAGGCTAACATCTACCTTCCTGTATAAACGTGATGTAGTATGTGTCTACACAGAGGATGTAAAACTGCCTTAAAGCGGGAACTAGGTAGAAAAATTGCTTTCTTTCTTCCTCCCGATTAAAAAGCCCTGTGACTGATGGAAGAAAAATGCTGGTGCCTCTTGCAGAAATAAGGATATGGCAAAAATCTCTTAAAACATGAAAAGCATGTGAAGCAACTGTTTCCATAAACACGAGAAATGGCAGAAATAGCTGTAGGTAACGTCAGACCAACAGGAAAGTAAATGTTTATTTGTAACCTTCAGAATGCTGAAGTGGACTTCTGGATTATCCCCATCATTCAAGGATTTGTGCAAATCGAAGAACTTGTGGTGAACTATAGCGAATCTTCTGATGATGATAAGAGCAGTCCCGAAACTCCTCCTCAGGAGCCATCTTGTGTAGATGACATCCACCCAACGTTTCTGGTGGCACTTATCTCCCGCCGGAGTCGGCACAGAGCGGGTAGGCAAACACAGTTCCAGGTGCTGGGGTTGTTTCTGAGCGCTGGAGAGGGATGCAGATGGTAGAACTGGAGAGTGCTGAGTTGCTCAGCAGATGGTCAGCCCCTGTCAGGCTGCCCTGCAGCCTTCCCTGCTGGGAGGAGGGAGAGGAGAGGCTGCAGTGCCTGCCAGCACTGCACAGCTGGTACTTGGGGTGGCTGCTGAGTGAGCTTCTCTGGTCTGCTCGGGAGATAAGCATCCCTGCAGGTCACATTCCTGAGGTGTAAAGTTCCATTTTTACAGACATCCCTCTGATTAGGACCTTGCTTATAACTCTGTGCTGATATGTTTCGGTAGGCTTGGATGGGAGTTCAATTTTCAAAGGTCTTTTAGGGCTTTGACAGCAGCTGAAGAGATTTGAAAAGTCATATGTGTGCATGCCTGTGTCCCAGGAGATACTGTGTAATTGTGTTAGGGGCAAGGTGTGAAATGTGACTCATGCTTTGGTCTTGTGCTGTCTTTGACTTTGAGTAGCAAGGCAAACAGAAATTATACCCTCCCCTCAGGATCTCAGAAAGATTGAATCACTTTACAGCTTACTAGGTCCTGTTCAATTCTAGGCTTTTTAGTCTGTCTGATTTTTATGATGATATTCTCCAGTGTCTCCAGGTCCTTTCTTACACAGTCAGGTTTTTAGCGTGTCAAAAAACCCAGAGAAAACCCTGTTGAGCTTACCCTGATACAGGACTGTGCCTCTGTATCACAGCTCTCTTGGATGCATTTAATTCAGTTCCGAGGAAAATGGTTTGTCAGAACAACTTGGAGTAAATACTGGAGGGTTTCAGAGCAGTATCTAGTTTGCAGTCTGCCTTTTCCATACTAAATTGTTACACAGATACAGCAAGTGAATTCTAGAGGGAAAATTTCTTATTGTTTCCTTCTTAACTGTTCATATCACTTTGCTCATCTGATTGCTAGTCCAGAGCATAAACTGTGTAGAATTTTCTTCCTCTCTGATTAAAGGCTGTAATGCTGCTCTGACAATTTCTCTATAAAGGTCCCTATTATAGGTATTTTTCATTCCTTTCCCTTCCCTGCTTTTAATCTCTTCCCCTCTGTGCTGTCAAGGTTCAGATCAAAAGTTTGGTTCGGTGCTGCTTCAGGAATTGGAACTGAATTTCCATGACCTTGAATACGTTTCCAACTCTCTTATTCCTTCCCCATCCTTTGCTACCACCTGCATCCTTTCTGGAATAATCATGTACTCTCCTTTGAGTCAAGGATATGCAAACACTTCTCTGTTTAATGAGCAGTTCAGAGCTGGCATAAACCTGTAGTCAGAGGAGCATTTTCTCTTCTTAATGTGCAGAATTTGTTACACAGGTTAAAACGAGGAGGGGAGGCCTTCTGTTTTGTGGAACATGCAAATCTTTTGGGCCGCTTGTGGGATCTCTGTGAGAAGCGGAGCCTCTGTCACTAAAAGTGGCCTTTAGGTTCATGGAAAATACTGAGTACTAAACTAAAACTTTGTGCTAGATGTGGCAGAACAGGAGGAAATGTGTCTTTTAAGGTGGACCAGAGGTATTTGTGACTTTGTAGTGCCATTAAACTGCCTCGCCCTGTCAGCTTGCTTTCTGCTGCTCACAGTGTATCAGTAAATAAACTTTATCCATGTAGTCAAGATAACTTTTGGGGAATAAACTAGCATATGATCTATGCCATTGATCATAGATTTGGGCTAGAACTGTTGTCTTGTGTTAGCATTTTCAGAAACAGCAATAAAACTCATTAATGTTTAAGACAGATACTGAAGGATGACTCGACCATTCTCATTCTCCCCAGGAATGCGGTACAAGCGGAGAGGTGTTGATAAAAATGGAAACGTGGCAAATTATGTTGAGACAGAGCAACTGATCCACGTCCATAATCACACCCTTTCCTATATCCAAACTCGAGGCTCTGTGCCTGTTTTCTGGAGCCAAGTTGGGTACAGATATAACCCACGGCCCCGGCTGGACAAGAGTGAGTATTTGGGGGGAAAAACTAAAAATCAGCGATCCCTTGGAACACTTCTTTTGGAAGAGATGTTTATGTGGGTGTGTGGTGCATGTGTAGAAGGATGAAACAGGTTTATTAGAAGTTGGATTTTTGTCCCATCTCCTCTGCACAAAAGGTAAAATGCAGCAAAATTCAAGAACGTTTTTGCTGTACGCTAGATTATAACAGCAGTGTTGAAGCTGAGCAGATTAATGCAAGACCTTTTAAGATGATTTTGTACAATGTGTTATTACCTTTAAGCTGAGCGATCTTAGTTTTTTAGAGTACAAATATGGGCATGATTTAGTACATCAAACAGGACTTTTGCTGAACAGGCTGTTTCTGTCTAACACTGCTTTCCCTTGCAGGTGAAAATGAAACCGTGTCCTGTTTTCGTGCACACTTTGAAGAACAGCTGAAGAATTACAAAAAGCAGGTGAGTGCTACATGACAGAATAGTCACCTCATGAAAATGCAGGGGATGAAGATTAGTGTTTTTAGGCTGTTTTTCTCGGTGATGCGTTGTGGGTTTTTTTAGGAGCTTGTTGGCAATTGGAACGTTGGTACATAAATGGAATTTTACCTCAGGTTTTTCAAGTATCTTTGTAAGTAACCAGTAAAACCCAGAAATAACTTATGGAAATGTGTAAACCCTATTTCTGTGTACCTGTCCTGTGCATTCAGAGCTTCTCTGTATTAAAATTTGTGTAGGCAGGGAACTGTTGTAGCTTATTTGTTTTGGGTGCAATCTAGCAAAGGTTGTAACTTCAGCAAGATTGCTACAAATCTTTAACTCTTGAGCTATTTGTTATTGCATGGTGTAAATCTAAGCAAGTTGTGTAGCAGATGATGAGTGTTAAATAATTAAACTTTTGAACAGGTTATTATTAACTTGGTGGATCAGACAGGCAGAGAGAAGATTATTGGTGATGCTTACCTGAAACAAGTTCTTCTCTACAACAATGCAAATCTGACTTATGTTTCATTTGACTTTCATGAGCACTGGTAAGAAACCTTTTAAAAATGTCACTTTGCATCTCTTTTATTGGCATGGAAGGTGACTATAAGGGAGGAGAAAACCCATTATTGTTTCTGCTTCTGCATGAAACTCTGTTCCTTTAAACAATAATACAGTTTTTAAACTAAAGCACTATAAAACTTAAAGTTTGGGTAACCAAGCACTGCTGTTTGTGATCTTGTGTCCCTGACCTGTTAAATATGCAGTCACTTATTGGGCAAAGCTTGACTGTCACACATTTTAATAGTTTCCTTAAACATGCCATGAATGTAAAGCCGTGGCTGACCTGCTTTTTCAAAGCCTTTTGCTTTTAATTCTCTAGTTCAGTTTCTCTTGCTTGTTCCTATGAAAACGTGATGGGTTCTTTCAGGACCCTGATGCTGTTATTTCAATATAAAATACACCGGATTTTATCTTAATCCAGTGTGAGTAGTTGCTGTTTTCGTGCTTCCCTTTTGATGGTGCCACGCTCTAGAGCAGTGCTCACGTGCCCAAGCATCTCATCTGTCACAGGCATGTATTTCTCCTGCTCCCCTCAAGCAGGCTGCATTTGTGTGGGGTCTAAACTGGTTTAATCTTCATTTCCAAACTTAATCTAGGGATTGCAGCTGGCCTGGGAGAGCATTACTGACTGACTGAGTATGGCATTAGTAGGTATTGTCAGAGGGGGTGGTGGGAAGGGGAACCCCTCTCAGAACAGTATTGCCCTTTGAGAGTTCTGTAGGACTGTTGGCACCCTGGGTTGATTTGATAATTAATCTTTTGTATGAAGGAGCTTTCGTTTTCCTTTGTTCACTTTTTTCCTATGAACAGCTGTAGTGACCAAGACTGTGAGCAGGAGTGAATTGAGAACAATCCTGAAAAATAGCCTGATGGGGTAGGGGGAGGAGAGAGTGATGTCTCTTGGGTGTTTTTCCTGTACAATCACTGGCAAAGCAGGACTCACCATCCCAGTTCCAGATCTACAGCAGTTACTTTTCGTGAGACTGAAATGAGAACAGAATGTTGCACATGCCTCAATAGCTGCACACTTATTCTTCCTTATGGAAGCAGCATTAAAAATGCAAATCCTTGAGAATTTAATGATCTTTTAACCTCTTGCCTTGGATTTGGACGTTGAACTGTACTGCAGAATAGTTCTGAATGTTGGCTCCTGTTTCAGGCTCATTGCAGGAGGGAAAGCTTGTCTGTCTCATTTAGCCAAAACATTCTTTGTTAGCATTGCAAATAAGATAAAGCTATTAAGTAATGTCACTGCTCTAATACAAACTAACTTTTGTGAAATTCTGTGTTTCAGCCGAGGAATGAAGTTTGAAAATGTTCAAACACTGACTGATGCCATTCATGATATTATTCTTGACATGAAGTGGTGCTGGTAGGTACTTTGCTGTTTTTAGACTAGTAGGGAACATTTGTAGAGGAAAATGCCAACAAAGAGTAGATATTCAGAGGCCCTGATTTTCTCCTAAGCAGTGTGTTTTATATTCCTCTTTTGGTGTCCAGCTTGTCTGTCAGATTTCATGTTCTGAAGTGTTGGTGTTCTACCTATGTAACAGCAAAAATTCTCAGGTGCTGTTTCCTGCCCGAGATTGACATTTCACACTTTTAGGGTCACTCACATTAATGTGAAACACCTTTTATTTGACCCACAAACCCTGGAATGGCAGCCTTACTATTGACAGCAAGTAGGCATGTTTGACCTTTGGTTTGAACTGATTAAAGTTCATACATTTGGGTAACAAGTGTGGCTGCAGCCTCAGTCAATTGCTCCGTGGTGTTCTGTATTGCTGTCATTATCATTGGTTCTCTGTTCTTGAAATTAAATGCCTTTGCTCTTGAAAGCTTGTATTATGTATGCATGAGTGGAATTCAGCCTCTGATTGCATCTCAGGTTTGTGGCCCCAGCAGGATTTATGTCTGACATCCAGCCTGGGTTAAAGAGGAGGATAAGCTGGAACAAGAGGAGTTAATTCAGAGTGGGGTGTGGCTGGGGTAGGGAGTGTAAAATGTCCTACTGTTGATAGAAGCTGATGGATTACACTGGATTTTAAGTGTCTCAGTGTGCTTTTGTTCTCCTCCTGTTGAAAGGGTTGACCAGGCTGGAGTGATCTGTAAGCAGGAAGGAATTTTCCGGGTTAACTGCATGGACTGCCTGGATCGGACCAACGTTGTGCAGGCTGCTATTGCCAGAGTGGTCATGGAGCAGCAGGCACGTATCACTGAGGGGCTGGGTCATGTACTGAGTGCCTCCTCACACCTTAGTTATTGTTCACTTTTAGTTATTGTGCGTTTGAAAAATGCTAAACTAATCTCTGTTAAAAAATCTTGAAGAGCCGTGAAGCTGAGAGGAGTAACACATACAAATGCAAAACTTGAAATCGTTACAGAACAGTGATGCTTCCTGTCCTCCTTCAGAAAATACTGACTGTCCACATCTCGGAGAGGGTTGTCTTGTTTGGATTTAGTAATTTCAGTTTAAGTTATGTAGGAGTACAGAGTTGAGAAACAAGACACCTTCCCCCCCAAGTCCCTAAATGACATTAAAGGACTAAAATCTTAACAAATTGGATGCTGTTTTAGCTGCTTTGAAGGGAAATACTGTGATGCAGCAGGTAGGGAGATTAGTTGTCCCTTCTGTGTGTAGAAGAATAATTAATTCATGATGTAAATAGCCCTGATGGCTGTGGCTGTTGTGCTGTGGAGTTCTCCCTGTACAGAGCAGAGATTTCCAAGCAGACTGAGAGTACTCTCCTTTAGTTTTTCTCTTTGCCCTGGCCCCACTTGCTTTTTGCTCTAGCAGCTCAGTGGTGACTCTCTTCCCTTGTGAAGGCTTCACTGACACAGTGCTGCTACAGACAAAATGCAGACTTAATGTCCTGTAACTGAAACATCAAAGCCCCAGCCACAGCTCAAAGTGAGCAACCCTGATTATGGTTAAAGTGAAGGAGGAAGGATGAGGTGGGTCCTTCATTGGGGTGAAAAGGGAATGGCTCTGACCATTGTGTCTGGCAGTTCCTCTTTGTGATCTGCTGTTACGAGCTCCTGACACAGAAGGAGTACTGAGGACAAGGGGAGGGATCAGCAATCCCACCGTCACTGTTTTAGAATAGGATTTCTATCCATGGTAACTCTTGAGTTCCAAGGCAATTCTTTCAAAATCAAGAGTGTTGCAGATTGTTGTGAAGAGGCTGCAGTAATCACTGCTGGAGTGTGAGCTTGTGATGTGCTGCATCACTCTCATGCTGTAGCTGAAGTCCTTGGGAATCAGTTCATGGCTGAGAAATGCCCTGAGCACTGCAGGGTCAGTGACATGGGGTGAAGGACTGAGAGTTACATGTACCCTACACTTCTCTTCCTTGGAAGCACAGGAGCTGCTCTCTCTCATCTGGAAACTCGACAGGGCTTTCAAAGTTAGTGAGCAGCTTTGTGTTAATTTTCATCTAACTTGCTAAGAGTGCTTGATCATTTGGTTTCAGTTGTAGATTGAAGTTTGCCCATGATTTATTCCAAGTTATCCCTATAATTTAGTGCCTGCATTGCAGTTATGTATGGGGTACTCTACCCACTCAGGGTGTGCACAAAGCCTGATGTTGGTATTGTACCCCAGGCTTATCTGGAGAAAGCTGAAGGACTGGTTGTTCTAAGAGGGAGATACCAGTGCCAAACAGTAACTGTCAAAAATGTGCAAGCACTAATAATAAACCAACATAAGAAGTTATTTTTCTTTGTTTTCAGACCCTTAAGGTCATGAATGCTTTTGCAATAGGGGACATATTAACTTGTTTATTTCAAAATTAACTTATTTATTTTAAAGTGACAGGATTTTTGAGGATTCTCTATTAAAAAATTTCCTGTATCTTGAGAATCTACAGTAACTTGTTTTCCTTCAGCTAATTTTTTGATGATTGACTTAACATCCATAATTAATATTACTGCTGCCTCCAGTGATATGATGTTTAGCAAATCACAAACTTATTAATTTAATCTGACAAATTAGCACAATGGCTTCCTTTCCCCAATCATACAAAACCTAACAATTAAAACGCTTGGCAAGCGTTTCCATTTTCTTCACCAAGCTCTGATACTGAGAATGACTTTTACTTTGGGCCTTGAATTAATACACATGTCGAATTCCAGCTCAAAAAACTGGGTGTGATGCCACCAGAGCAGCCTTTGCCAGTGAAATGCAACAGGATCTACCAGATCATGTGGGCCAACAACGGCGATGCCATAAGCCGGCAGTACGCGGGCACGGCAGCCTTGAAGGTAAGGGGGAGAGCCTCCCCTGCCCTCAGGAATGTCTTGTGCTGCAGGGCTCGTGTGCTTTGGAAGCCCCCTGGGATATTTAAAAGTTCACCCAATATTCTGTGTGGTTTTGTTCTGGAGAGAGGAGGTTTTGTAATAGAAGAACGTTTTGTGTCGCCCTCGGCGTGAATGGGAGAGGAGCCGAGTGCTTCCTGCTCTTCACCTGCATTCTGTTCCCTTCATGTCTGGGCACGCAGCAGAGCTGAGATAAGAGTTTAAGATACATATTAATTATTACATCCATCTAAATTTTAGCATGGTTATAGTACTTCTTAGCAGTTACAATACCTAAAAAGTACTCTAAAGTTCTGAAGGTTGGGCTATGTAGGTAGTAGGGTGATATTAATTAGTTACATTTTCTAAAGACTTTCCTTAATTAGCTCTCTGTAGTAATGCACTCTGTCTACCAAGATTAAGCATGAAGCTCCTTGCTCTGTACTTCTGCTGCTCTGAAAAGTCATAGAATGTGAGTATTTGCTGTGTGTAACAAATTTTAGTGGTATTTGCATCTGGTATAAAAAAAATCATTGTGGTGGAAACACTCAACACTTAAATCTCTCTTTAAATATCTCTGCTGATCTTTGATTAGTTGATTGCACTAATATTGAAAAAAAATATAAAAAGTAGCCTGACATGCTTGTTTTCATTGAGTATATTTAACTTTAAATCTGAAGTGCAGACCTCAATTTATAGATCTACATTTTCAGGCTTTCTGCTGGAACAGTTCTCTACTTGCTGTTGAGGTTCATGGATTAAAATAATTTTAATTGTGTTATTTCTTTTAATTTGAAAGTGAAGCACACTTGAAGTATTCTTCATAGGAGTTGATGTGGCTTTTAGAACTGCTCTGTGCCAGTGTTCAGAGTGTCTCTGAAAATAGAATCTTCTAATGAAGTGCAACTACCAAAACAGCTTTTTATTCAAATTCTAAGCCTTCCATGGCCTAGAAACTTTCTTTTGTTTCTGAGGTTGTGAGGATGTGTGCTGCTTTCCTTCAGTACGTTATGCTTGTCTTGTTTTGGTAGCAAAAGCAGAGAAGATGAAAACCGTTTTTCAGTAAGCTTCAGTCTTTTCTATTGTTCCAGTCGTGTTCCTTTTACATTAAAGGCTAAAAAATAAAGGGAATTTTTCTTTTTGAGGTATTGAAGCATCACAGTGATTGATGTCTTGGAAGTTCTGCTTCAGTGTTAGCTGGCTTATGTGTCCAGATTTGTTTTCTGTTGGAATTTCCTACTGAAGTTGTAAGTCTGTCAAAACCAGGATTCTCTGCAGACTCAATGCCAGAAGATGCTCTTTGAAAAAAGCAGTATTTTCAACTTCCATATAAAATGGTTACTTGAAGATAACTCCTGAGTTGCCATCTACTCAGTTCTGAGTTTCAGAGTGCCAAATCCTCTGAGCTGAGTCTGCTGCTCCAAAGTTTCATGTTTGCATGGTTTGTGTGTGACAGGGTGACTTCACAAGGACTGGTGAAAGGAAGCTGGCAGGGGTGATGAAGGATGGAGTGAACTCTGCAAACAGATACTACCTGAACCGTTTCAGGGATGCTTACAGGCAAGCAGTCATAGGTAAGAGCACAATTTCAACCAAGCTGAGGTATGGTATTTAGAAAAGATTATTAAATGATACTGGCATCTTTCTGACTATTTTTTTCCCTGTTGTTTAAAAGCACCTTGAGTGCAGTGTTCATGTCTGTGCTGGACACTATAAAGAACAGCCTTGCTCGCTTTGGAATTTAAGCAACACTCAATTCAGAGGGATTGCCTGCAGTGTGACTCAATGGAGACTTTGCCCCAGCTTCATTTTAGCATTAAATGTCTTGTAGCATCTCCTTTTTTTTAAGACAAAAGTTAAATTTATGTAGCAAGTGTCTTTTAAAATGACGAGGAACTCTTGTTTTTCACTGAAAATAGGGTTATTCCTACTGAGCTTTGTTTCAGGCAACATTCCATTCAGAAAGACTACCAAGAGCATCATTAAAGTGCAGCATTTGGAAGGAATTTACAAAACTGTTGCTATGTATCACTTTTAACTGTTTCTTTCTTCTTTGGCATTTTATGGATTTTTTCAGATTTGATGCAGGGTATCCCTGTGACAGAGGACCTGTACTCCATATTTACCAAAGAGAAGGAGCATGAAGCCCTGCACAAGGAGAACCTGAGGAGCCACCAGGAGCTGATCAGCCAGCTGCTGCAGAGCTACATGAAACTGCTCTTGCCAGATGATGAAAAATTCCATGGAGGTTGGGCACTCATTGACTGTGATCCAAGGTTTGTTGAGCAAAGTTCAAATTGATCAGCTGCTGCTCTGACACCTCTGTTAATTACTCCTGATGTTAAAAGGTTTTGATAGCTGATGTGTGAACAGAAAACAAGTGGACAGCTCTGTAGAAGGACAAGAATGCTTGAAGGGCTTGAATACTTCGAATTCTAGAAGAAAAGGTCCTCTAAACATGTGCTTTTCCCAAAGTGCCATAAAAATGGTGCATGCTGGAATTATCTTTGAGACATCAGCTGCAAATGGATGCATTTGATTAATATTGCCAAAATGTGGCAGGTGCCATGAGGAGAACTTGTAGAACTAAGGGGGGTTAGAAGGGAGTGCTTGAGGAGCTGTTGTTCCTTATTGCTTTATAGGGAAAGTGTAACTTGACTGACCAGATGGAATCCTTGGGGCATGAGTCAGCATAGGTCAGTCTAGATTCCTGTTCATGGAAAGTAATGGGCAGAAACCCTGAACTTCACTCCTTGTCAAGGTCAGAGTTCAGTCGCTTGTAAGAGAAAAATTGTGGCTTGATCTCCTGCAGGTTGAACTTCAGTGCCTAAAAATAGCTGAACAGGTTGTTATGACAGCTATTCAGGGCATAGACTCATCTCCCTCACTGAGTCTGAGGTATTTTTCCATTTCTCTGGTAGCATTTTGAATAGCTTGTGGGGCTTTCTATTTATTTTTGGACCTTCTGCTGACGTATTTGAGCTGTTAGGTAACATCAGGTTTGAGAGAGTGTTGCTTACATGGATCCATTTGATAAAACACCGTGATTGAAACTTCTTGTAACTTGTGTTCAGCTGTAAAAGATTGTTCCCTAAATACACTGGGCATGGGTTACAGCTCTGCAAATAAAACCTTCTACCCTGTATTTGTTTTTCTTCCCTTCAGCCTCATTGATGCCACTCATAGGGATGTGGATGTGCTGCTTTTACTTTCAAATTCTGCCTACTATGTGGCCTAGTAAGTTACCACTTTCCCTTACTGTGTGTAGTTTATTTCAGTAGCTTTGCTTTAGATTAGCAGGAGGCACTAAATTCTGTTTCTCTTTTCTAGTTACGATGATGAAATCGACAAAGTGAATCAGTACCAAAGGTTAAGTCTTGAAGCTCTGGAAAAAATAGAAATAGGTAAGAAAACAGTCACTCTGTGTCTTTTTTTGAATGCTCCTAACAATGGCTCGAGCAGTTAACAAAGCATCCTGCAAATGTATTGAAGCAGCAGTCCTTGAAGTGTGGCACATACCTGGGGCAGCCCACCTAGGAATGGCCCTTCTGGCTGATAACAGGGGCCAGGCTCTTCCTGCTGCTGCAAATGGAAGCTTTGATCACTGGAAGGGTTCTAAAGTTTTCCCTCTTTCAAACTAAAAGACCCACGGAGTCATCCAAACAGATTTCATTATTTATCAAGTGGCAGTAACAATTTGATCAACTTCTGCAATGACTCACGGGTTTGTGCGTTCAGTGCTCTCTTCCTTTGATCCAAACACGGCAGCTGGCTCAGAATTGTACTTTAGATCTGGTTTGCAGCTTTGTAAAACTTCCTTCTCAAGCTCTGATAACAAACACGCTATTACAACAGCACCTGGTTAAGCTGATTTAACTTACTTGCTGTGGAATGTAACATCTGCAGGCTAAATCCGGCATTTTCTGCTGGAAGCATTAAAGATGTGATGTCTTTGGATCATGAAAAAGGTGATGCAGTTGGAGAGAAGGGAGTGTGTGGCCCCCTGATGGAGTTTAATCCTCCATTACACAATACAAGGTGATTTCATCATCTCCTGGCTGTAACTTTCACTGTGTCTGTGCAATTTCTGAGAGTTCAGGGGAAAGGTCTCTCTCACTTGTGTTTTGTGGAGATTTGTATCCCGAGGTCCAGAACAGAGTGAAACATCTACATCTACACCTCATTTAATGCTATAAATGATGCAGTGAACTGAAGAGTTAAAGTGCTTGATCTAAATCTTGAAACTCAAACTACATCCTCTTGATAAAAATATATTGTCTTTTCCTTTAATCCTTGCAGGAGCATTCCCTAAAAAACCCACAGGATGTAAAAAGTGTAAAACTTTTTTTTCCCTTCTGTTTGAAAGGGTGATCTGTAATAAACAATCAGTCTGGATTGTAATAGACAGAGAGAGAGTCTGGTTGCTTTTTGTAAGTTATTGACTGTTTAGTTATTGTGAAAATGTTTCATTTAGAGTGTCTGTCCTGCTCTGCTGAAAACATGGAGCCTTTTAGGCTGAAAAAGACTGTCAGCACTTACATGCCTTTAGGTACAGATGCTGCAGTATCTCTTTCAGGGTTTGGTTAAAGATTTCTAAAGATTTCTGATGTGGTTTCTCTCTCAGGGCCTGAGCCTACTCTCTTTGGCAAACCCAAGTTCTCTTGCATGAGGCTGCATTACAAATACAAAGAAATGAGTGGATATTTTCACACTCTCAGGGCTGTGGTTCGCAGCCCAGAAGAAGATGGAAAAGGTTTGTATCCTATGGAAAAGTTTCAGACATGAAAGTATATTCAGTGTATCAGTGTTTCCCTGAGAAACTCTTGTTCCATTGCTCCTGAAATTTACCCTTCTTCAGAAGTCATTCTGATAAAATCCACTTGTGTGAAGTGGGAAAACACTTTAAAAAAACCCACTCAAATCTTACTGTTTTAGTAGAAGGAAAAATAAGTTTCAGATACAGCTTTGAAGCAACACATCTCTCTAGAACTGGAGTAATTTCCCTGTCCATGTCTTTACTGCTCCAAAAACTTAAAAAATGGAGTTAAAATTAGCTCCTAAAGAGGTAAAGAAATTGATTTCTTTAGTGAAATCAATGTCTGGAAATGTTCTTGCTTGTTGTTTAACTAGATTAAATGAACACCAGCAAGGAAAAAATATCACTTTATACCTGGAGCGCTGAGTTTTGTCAACAAGGATTAGAATAAATAAAATTGCTTCTCCTCCTTCCCCAAATGAAGCAGCATGGCAGTGATTCACTTAATGCTGAGTATTTAGGGTTGAAGGAGAGTTTATTCTTTAGGCTCGTTTTGTAAGCTTTGAGTCAGGATTGCAGTTTGTAGGGCACAACTGTTCTGTGAGGTGAAAGAAAAAAAAATCAAAATTATGTGAAAATTAGACCTGTTTCTTTGCAGATTGTGGAATATGGGCTTTTAAGGGTTTTTTTAAGGGTCTGACAGGCTGCTGCTTGGATTTCAGACACTCTTCAGTGCATTGCAGAAATGCTGAGAATCACAAAGCAAGCAATGGGAATGGATGTGCCCATTATTGAGAAGAAGCTGGAGAGGTGAGTACCTACATGATGTGACCCTTCTGTGTTCTCCTTTTGCTCTCAACTCAGCTTTTTCTCCCAGCTGAGTAGGAAGTGTAGCAAAAATACCTTGTTCCTTTTTACAGGTATTGCAGGCTGAATGTTTGCTAAATCTGGCTACTGAGTACAGCAAACACAAAGTCAGGGTTACAAAAATGGAGAATTCAAATCCTTTTTCATCAAAAACTAAAGTGCCTGCAGAAACTGCCTGCTCCCCTTGTTTGGCTACTCTTCTATATCAGCCCTCCTTTGTTTTTGTTGGCTTGAGCTTGATTAGCCTTATATGGGTGTAATATTATTATGTAAAACAAGGATTTACTTCATTATTTATGTAAGGAAAGAGTAACTTAGGAACGAAAATGTCCACCTCTGTTATGGAGATAGACTGGAAGACAGTGAATACTTGGTATTTATGAAGAAGATTGCTTTGATTGTACATTAAAGATCTTTTTTTCCTCTTCTAGGAGGAGCAGCAAACCTCACGAAGACATCATTGGCATTCGGTCTCAGAACAGAGGGTCCCTGGCCCAAGGCAAGAATTATTTACTGAGCAAGTTCTCCTCTCTCAACCAAAAGGTGAAACAAACCAAATCCAATGTAAACATCAGCAACCTTCGGAAGCTGGGCAGCTTTGCCAAACCTGAAGTGAAAGTCAATTTTTTAAAGCCAAATTTGAAAGTGAATCTTTGGAAATCTGACAGCAGCCTTGAAACTCTGGAGAATCCGGGGGTAGACGCTAAAGCCCCCAGTGAGTCTGACACGGAAGGCTCGGACAACGACTCGTTCCACTCCGACGACTTCCTGACTAATTCCAAATCGGATGAGGACACCCAGCTGACGGATTCCCTGGAGAACATTGGCCCCACGGACTACGTGCTGCCCAGCTGCGGCATCATCGCCTCGGCCCCGCGGCTGGGCAGCCGCTCGCAGTCCGTCAGCAGCACGGACATGAGCATCAGCATTCCCGTGCCGGCCGAGGGCCAGGACCGCCCGGCCGGCCGCTCCGACTGCGAGGACGTTCCCGTGCCTTCTGCTGGCAGCGCAGAGCTGGAGCTTGCTAAGCCCATGGATGTGTACTGCCAGAGGTTCGTGCAGGATGCCCAGAGCAAGGGCTCTGATGTTTTGGAGCCTGAGGCTGGTTCTCAGGAGCCCCATCACACACCGACCCAAAGCGGCAGGAACGCAGCCAAGAAGGCAGAGCCCAAGGCTGAAGCCGTTGCAGACATTCCTTCCAGGCCATCCAAGCTGGATGTTCAGTCTTCTGAGCCAAATCCTCAGCTCTTGGCTGTCGGTGGGCCTGACTTCAGTAAATCCCACAGGAGCCCGGGATCTGTGTGTGGGAACCACGAGCCAGGACTGCACACGACTCCTTCCCCCGCCGACGGCAGCGGCAGCAGGGCCGTGTCTCCCTTCGCTAAAATCCGCAGCTCCATGGTCCAGGTTGCCAACATCACCCAGGCAGGATTGACTCAAGGGATTAATTTTGCTGTGGCAAAGGTCCAGAAGAGCCCTGCAGAACCAGAAGCTTTAAATGAAATCAAGCAAAAAGAACTGAGAGAAATGTTTACGCAATGCCAGACACGAATAATTCAGATCTAGTTGCTAATTTGGGAAGTGTTCTTCTAGCTGTGTCTTCTAATAAAGTAACACAATGACATCAGGACTACTGTGGCATGAGCTGCTGCTGGATACTGGGATTGGTAACAGGTACCTTGTTTACAGGCAGTGAGAGGTGCAAATGGGTTTGGTTCTGATCAAGCTTCAGAATTCCTTCAGGCAGGTGAGACAGAACCTATATAAACCATATTTAAACAGGTAGCTTAGACACTGGGATTCAATAAGCATGCTGTCTATCTTAGATGTGTTGCACAGTTATTTTTTTGAGACTAATTTTGTAGCTCTTCTGAATTATGTAGAAAGTATTTATACTCAAAAGGTGATACTGCACTTCTCTGACCTTACTTACCTTGCACTACACCAGCAAAATAAAGTACCGGTAACTTACATTTTATTTATTTTTGGACTAGTATTTTTACTTGTTTTCATTGAAGTTCTAGATGCAGCTCTCTATGAATTGTGCCTCTACAATGGGAACCAATGTGTTTTTGTTGAATTTAAGTATGTTAGCCAGAAAGTAAGACTTCTTGCTCTCCTTTTCTTTCCAGACATCCTGGGACATTTTCATTATAGATAAAGCTTAAAGACCCAATCTGAAATATCCACAGTCCTGCAGTGCAAATTTCTTCTGTAGATTGTTTTCTTTTCCTCACTTGTTTTGAGGTGAGGGGAAACGAAGCAAATGTCTTTGAATGGTCTTGCCCATGTTAAAGCAATTCCTTTTTTTTTTTTTGAATTCCAAACTCTGCCAATTTGCTCTAATTTTTTGTCTCTGTGTAAAGCAACACAAGCCAGAGACCTGCCCATCAGGCACTGTGTCCCTCTGTGCTAGGATTCTCTTTAAATGCATCCTAACTGCCCAGATGCAAAATCCCAGCCAACATCTAAAGCAGAAGGCCAGTGCACTGCTTTGTAAGATCAGTGTTGTGTTAGAGCACAGCTGTCAGCATCTACTCAAGACCAAATTCATGACCAGCTCCAGCTTTGCAGCTTGCAGGGTAAAGCTCGTGCTGGGAACTGGGTAAAAAATCCCCTTCTCTCTGTGTGTCAAAGGATTCCCTCTATTAAATACTCTTTCCCAGGAATGTCTTGCCATGCCATGCTCTAGTCTAGGACATTGTCCAACAGCTGCTGTGAAGCAGGACCTTCCTGTGCTGTGGTTTGTGACTATAACCACCCTGCCAGACCCAGTGCCTCTGTCCTCGTCCCTGTACTGTAGATAGGCTGCACGTGGTGTCCCCACAACGTCGTGTCCTGGGTAGGGTAGCTCTGTGTCTTAGGACTTGTACTGTGTCTGACATAATTTATCACCTAACCCTCATGGTCTGAAACTTTGATAAACAAATTTGGTTTATTTATTTTATTAAAGTGATGTGGGTTTGGGTTTGGTTTTTTTTTTTTTGAGTGTCTATACTTGTGGCTATATTTAAAATTAAACTACTGCTGTATTTTAATGTGAGCAATATACATGAGATATTTTAATAAAAAAAGTGGAATCAAAAGATGGGTTTGGTATGTGATGAAAAGGGATGTGGGACTCCAGGGCTCTGGGGGTTTGTTTCAAAGTTACAGACAAGAGCCCCTGGCAGTCAAGGGACACAGCCATGACTGCAGTTCTTTATCCTTTTGAGATGGTGCTGCTGCAACTCCAAGAAGCTCCTCTGGGCACCCTGTGCCAGGGCCTCACCACACTCACAGGGAACAATTTCTTCATATTTAATCTCAATCTACCCTCTGCTAGTTTGAAGCCATCACCCCTTGTCCTGTCCCTGCCTCTCTTCAGCTCAATGTCCTTCCAGCTTGGGCCCTGTCCCATCCCTGGCTGTGAAATATTGGAGATGGCCAAAACCATTCTCTGAGCCCATCTTAGAACCCAAGCCTGCATTCCAGCCCAGCTCCCTTTTGAAGAGAGACTTCATTTCCTTCCTCTTCAGTTGTTCAGTTGCTTCACTTCACAGTACTGCAGCTCAAGTCAGCTGAAACCATGAATATTCATTTTTAGTGTTCAAAAAAAGAAATAAGTGATTTGAAATGGCAGCAAGCTTGGCTCAAGTTTAGGATACACAAAAAATGTTTCTCATAGTAAGTATTCATTATTAGTGTGCAGAGACAAAATATCCAGATTGGCTGTACAGCAGAACCCCTCATGTTAAGAACAGGAAAATGCAATAAAGAAGGGGGTTCCTGTCCCTGTGATTTCAATCAGCAGAAAGCACTTAATGAAAGTTTGGCAGGAACCGCTGATCTTGTTCAGGCCAGGATTAATTAAAGCAAAATGTGTAAGTGGCTGCATCACAGGCTCCTGCAGGCTGTCTCTCCACACAGCAGCCTCCCTGGATTACTCCCAACATTTCACTCTTTAAACTGCCCTTGGTAAATGAGTTCTGCACAGCCCACGAGGGGCAGCACCATCCTCTGAGGACCAACTCAAACTGCACAGCAGGAACCAGGGCTGGAGAGACCATTCTTAATGCTTCAGTGATGTTATTCCATGTCCTGCTAAGGTAGAAAGTAAATATGTTTTGTATGAGCATGTGAGTATCACTAATCCAGTCCCTGTGGGGATTTTTAAGAAGCTGTACCAGAATAAAGCTCATTGGAGAAATCTGAGACGTCATGGTCTGCTCTAAGCACAAGGAAAATACATTTCATACCTGAGCTGGTCATGGGGTAAGATCAAATCACTGCTTGATACCACACTGATGACCCTGCTGCTGCTCTGAGTGTGATGTGCCTCAGCTCACAAAACAGTGAAGTCAGCACCTCCTCCAGCTGCAGCTGCTGGCCAGCTGAGAGCTCTGATCCTCACAATTCAGCCAAGCAGAAATTAGAGCACAAATGTATTCCAGAACAGAGCCTACCACTGCTGTGTATGAAAGTCTCTGGCTTAAATTTTCTTATTATTAAAGGAAATAACTACACACAACCTCAGTATTAAAGTTTAATATCAAACAATTTGCTCAATGTTACCAATTTTCAATTACAAAACAGGGTCCAAAAAAATTCCATAAAATATGTTTAGGTGGCTGAACAGAGTTAAGCGTGTTCAGACTGCAAGGGTAAATATCCATAACTTTTTGGTATAAATTATCTACAAAAACTGGTATAAACAATATCCCAATCTTAGCATGGGTTCCACCTAGGATTAGAGAAATTTTCAGGGCGACATCCAGCAGGTGTTAAAGTTCATTGCCATTGACACACTGCTGCTGCTGCAGCCTGGCCTTCCGCAGGGCCTCGAGTTGTTTTGCTCTCAGCCACCTCTCCCTCGACAGCGTCGTCTGCCCCGCGCTGAGCGACAGGAACCTGGGGGAGCACAAAGAGCCAGTCAGGAACAGCTCCTGTGGGTGCTGATAAACCAGGACAGCTCAAAACCAGCTGGCTTTCAATAAGCTGGGAATGAGAAAGCATGGGATGAAAGCAGGGAGGGAATACTCTGCCTAACTAAGAGGAACATAGGCAGAGGGGATTCTACGTGGCTAGTCTGGCACAACTCAGTTCAGCTGCAGACCAAGTGCTGGCTCAAGTTGCAGCTTGCTGGGAAGCCTCGAGTGGAGACAAGGGCACCACACCCACCTGGCCACCAGCAGCATTTTGTGCAGGTCATCGGCCGTGACGCTCTCGGGGTCGTTCTTGCGCATTTCCACAAAGTCATCTTCTACTGCCTGTGAAAACACAGCGTGGAATGATGGAGCAGAACAGAATCTCCACTCCAAGAGGGGCTTCTGAGGAGCTAAAACACTGTAACTACCTTTAGATTACAGGGGAACATTTCAACTCATTACTGTCCAGAAGTGAGCCTGAGCAAAACCAGGTTTCTTCCCATCTTTGAGAAGAACTAAGCTTTCAAACTGAGTGTTAGAAACACACACTGTTTCTTATTTGTACTATACTTATTTCAGGATACACTTTGCAAATCATTGAAGGCACATTCAGGGTGTGAAAATGCTTCTGTTTGGTTTTTGTAAAACTTAAAGAAGAATCACTGACAGGGAAAGTACAGTAATGTCCACTAAGGGGCTTTCTATCCAAATACACAGTTGAAAATGTACTAGTGAAGTGTCCATACCTTGGTCACCTCATCAGATATACTGTAGTCCAGCAGCCTCAATAAACTCAGGTAAATTCGGAATTTGTTCAGCACGGAGGGCAGCACTGCAGTGAGGAGGCTGCTCAGGTACTCTTCCATGTTTGGGGGAATAATCTGTGGTTGTAAGTGGACTTGGCAATCTGACTGAAAGAGAAAATGACATTTCATCTCTTTCCACATCCCACTGTTTTCTATTCCAAGACTGATCTACTCTCAGAACCAGCAGAAGTCACTATTTCCCAGAATGAAGGTTTAGACAATTCTTTAAAGATTCCACAGCTCCCATTTGGAACAGCTCCTGATTTAAGCAGGAGAGCAAAGGCTCAGCGGACAAAGCTGGAATGTCAGAGAGCAGATGTCTGCAAGCTCAGGCTACTGCAGGGGCAATGCCACATGTGTGGCCATCTCCTCAGAACCCACCATGCCAGAGAGTGGCACATCTCTGCAGCTTCACCCATCCCTGAGTCCTTCATCACCTCACCCTCCCTGTTCAGAAAGGAGGAGGGAAGCTCCATCTCCGTGTTTTCCCATGAACAGGTCTCTGGCCCAGCTGCTACCACGAGGGAGTAGGCAGCGGCTCCTGCCAGTGTCACACCCACCCTGGTCACAAGACACATTTCCTGTCCCCACTTGTCCCTGGCAGGGCCTCCTCTGAGCAGCAGCTGCCAGCTGCAGCTCCCCAGCAGGGCCGGGCAGCCCCGGCCGCAGCTCCCCGGCAGGGCCGGGCAGCCCCTCCCATACCGGCAGCAGCGAGCGGCCCTCGGAAGTGATGAGAACATTAATGTTGCATGGGAATTCCATCCGGTGGTAATTGAAGTCATAATCCACCTTCTGCCAAGTGATCAGGTTACCCAGTGCTGTCACATTATGGACACCTGCAAGAGCAAGAACAAATGCCCTGACCACTGGACCTAAGCAAAAGTCAGCCCTGATTTTTGTCTCCCCCCTGTCTTTAAGCAGCCAGCAGAAGGATTCCTGCAAGCATCCTGCTCCTTCTTGTGTTTGAGGTCTCTTCCAGACAGAGACAACCACTTCTCAATGTGAATCAAAATTAAGAATTCTGGATTTCAGGCCTAAACTTTGTCTGGCTTAGTACATTAGTACAGGTGTTTATAGCTCCCGTTTTCATTGGCCCTACATAGCCAGGTATCTATTTACAGAGAAAAACCAAAAAAGAAATCTCTCCTCAAAAGCAGAAACAAAAATCAATTTAATTTTGCCAATTTTTTTTATAGTACTCACTTGCCTTACCAGGAACTAAGTTATTGAAAATACAAAATGCTAGAATTGACAAATTAACTGGTTGACCCTTGGAATTCTCTCTTTGAAATACCAACATGTAGCTGACAAATTGAATTTTTCTTCATCAGTTACTGCTTCAAATGACAAAACTACTGTAATGGTTTCGCCTTTAAATAATTAGTAATAATTTAGTATATTGTAAATAAAGGCAAAGTTAGCAAATAAAGACAAATTTAATATTAGGGTTGACTTCTGTGACATTTTTCCACTTGAAATTTCTAAGCTGCAGCTTCCAAGAGTTCCAAACCAACTACTACATCTGAAGGCACTCTTCTGTAGGATTAAATTGTGTTCCCAATGTTGCTGTAAGAAATTAAAAATTTTTACTTCTTTACTCTAAATTCAGTAGAGAACAATATCACACCAACAAAAATGAAATCAAATTAACAAGCTTTTTTTATCTGCAACTTTTAATACCTAAAGTATTATTTTTCACTAAATGCTGAGGTTTTTTAGACATTACAGACAAACATTGTAGAAAACCTCTAAACCAGCATAGCAAGACCTCTCTCTAAATGGAAGTTTATAAAATTTTGACGATTTTTTTTGGAAACAGACAATGCAAAGCTTGTTACTAGTCTTACTATTTTCTTAAGTAAAATTTTGTAACTTTACTAAAGCTGAGTAATAAAAAAATACTGAAAAATCAAAAGCAATTGAATAATTTCAATTAGCAACTTTCAAGAGCAGTAATTAAAAAAACTAAAGCAGCTTCCTCAAGACGGCATTTTTATTTTAAAATTAAGTTACTTGCAGTGACTTCCTGTTCTTACACAGAATGTCCTGGGTTGGAAGGGACCCACAAGGAGCATTGGTCTCCAACTGCTGGCCCTGCACAGGACAGCCCCAGGAGTCATCACAGACACCTGTACTGCATTCTCCAGTTACTGAGCTTTTAATATGCAACTCATCTCTTTTATGAGAGTTATAATTAAATTAATTTCTAAAGCTCTGCTGAAAGCATGCAACAGTGCTACATCAGCTTGGAAGATAGAATCCCCACTCTTTTTAACACAGTAATAGCAATCTTTCTTCTCCAGTTTTTAGCTGTGTTCTCAGGGTGCTTTCCAGATATACAGTAAAAGTATAGAACATAAGGCATCAGCATATGCTTTGCCCACTTCATGCACTATCACAGGAAACTGAAAGGCCATTCTAATGAATCAGAGTTATTTTGGTAATAAAGAATTCTCCCAATTTGTCTTAAGTTGGCTGAGAAGGCTGCAGGAAGCTGCTTCAAAGCAATGAAATAGGATGTAGAAACCACCAACAGTTTCGCGACAGACCCTTATCACCGGGACACAATTACCATCACTGTCTTAAAACACAGCAGCTTTTAACCTCCCAAAGGAGATTTTAAACACCAAAACCTGTGTACCTGCTGTGTCCAGCTGTCCTTGCTCGAGCTGGGTCTCATCTATGACCAGGGAGGTGTTGCTGGCCAGCTGCAGCAGCCCACTGACCAGGCGATTGGCCGCGTAGTCCTTGTGAGGGATGAAGCGCGAGTGGTTCATGCTCTCGATGCTCATCCGCAGGTGGTAGGACTGCAATGAGACAACAAAC
Organism: Oreocharis arfaki; assembly: GCA_013398015.1. Classification (NCBI taxonomy): domain Eukaryota; kingdom Metazoa; phylum Chordata; class Aves; order Passeriformes; family Paramythiidae; genus Oreocharis; species Oreocharis arfaki. The sequence continues at coordinate 871,475 of VZRR01007334.1, read as the reverse complement.
CATCAGACAACAAACCATCAGTACCTTCTGTGTCCTCCAGCCTCCCTGGGGAACGCTGCTTCCTTCAGCTAGAGCTGGGCTGGGAACCTGCACAGTAGAACAAAATTTGTCACCGCAACACTTCGTCCCAAATATCCAAATGCTGTATGCTTAAAAATTTCCCAAAGGAAAATATTGCTGTTAGGAATTCCTGTCACCTCTCCTGCACATCTAGGATGAGCTCAATAACAAATGATTTATTGCAGCAATACTGTTAGTGTGCCCCCAAATTGAATTACTATGAATTTTCTGCAGAGCAGTACCCACAAACTTGGGAATAAACCGTAATGATACCATAATTCAATGGCCCAAATGTCTAAACATATCAACCCAGAAAGACAAAATAAAGCAGCCAGCAGCTGTCTGTCAGTTCAATACCTCTGAGGAGGGGATTTCATTCCATATTCATCCTAGATGATGAGGTACAGAGACCTCAACACACAGGCCAGCCACATCTCTATCGTTATCTGCTCTCTAAATGGGTAGCAGGGGAGCATTTAACCATCCTGCCCTGACCTAAAGCACTGTTTGCCTGGCTGAATCAATGAGAACTCGACCCCCCAGACCCCTGCCCAGTGCAATGCTCACTGCTGGCACCAGCTGCTGGATGAGGCGGTACAGGTGCTCCGTGAAGGCGCTGTTCCGGGGACACCCGCTCAGGTTGACGGTGAATTTTCCCAGAGGAAGCACATCCCGTCTGGCATAACTGCACCAAAAATGACACAGGTTAGGCAAACAGCTGGCTAACACTGAACACAGGTGTCATTCAGCTTGAGCATTGTGTGGTGGCTCTGACAGCCAGCAGGATTTCAGAACTAACACACCAAAATCAGCCAAACTCCTCTTCCTTCCTCCCGCAGTGCCCAAGGAGCTGAGCCAGGCTGAAGCTGCTCCTCAAGGCTTTGCAGCACCACACAAAAGCAGCAATTTACAGTGCTTGGCATCCTGCAAAGGCCTTCCAGACGTTCTGTTCTCCTTGTACTCTGTTGTTACTCAGTGAACACGCTTCATTCTTTTCCTTTCTGGTGCCCAATCTCAACTTCCCTCCTTATCACACTTGTTCATCTCCTTTACCTGCCCTCAGCTTTCCTCTCCCTCTTCTCACTGCGTATCTTCTCCCCATTCTTGACAACTCTCAACCTTTTTGTGATACCAGCTAAGAGAGAAAATACATTCTAGTCTAAGTGTTGGAACACTCACAATCCCACTAGAAAGAATGAAAACAGAACTCATTTTGATTCTGAAGACTAAAATGCCTAACATTAAATTTGGGCCTGACAACTACACTGAAGCTTCACACTTGAGATTTCAACAAGTCAAAGGATGCTGCTCTTCCACCCAGGAACAGTTTAAATCAACATAAGAGTAAATTTCTATCCCATGCTAAATAGATCACTCGAACTTACCCTTAAATATGTCTACATTTAATTAAACAAATTCCCAGAATGTATTTTTCAGTACCTTGTAGTACCTAAGCAAAAATTCCTGCAGTGAGGAAATGCTGTCTTTGGGAAGTCAGTGGCATGTCCTACTCCTTAGAGGAAGCAAGAGGCAGAAAGATGTTTTCATACCTCTGTTTAAAGGTGTCTTGGAGATTTGGTCAGCTGTCAAAGTAGCATTGAAAAGATACACTGCCATAAAGCTGGTCTTTTATCAATATTTACTGTTATTTCAGACAATGAAATCTGCCTTTGTGTGTATTGTGACAGGACAACTCCAGCTGGACAAAGCACTGCTGAAATAAGTACTGTTCAAGCTATTTCTGCCATTTATTTGCAGACTGGTGAAGAGCCCCATAGAAAGAGATTTCTTTTAGATGATAAATACATAAATTCTCAGCACACATCTAAATACTTACACTGTAGAGATGAGATGCAGTATCAGGTATTCAGCAGCCAAACTGTCTCCCAGCAGGGCATGGGTGAGGAAGCCCAGCAACTCTGCTCTCACTGGTGACAGCTCAGACATGAAATTAGAAACAACTGGCAAAAGAGCAGAAGACAAATGTCAGAAAACGTGCTGTTTTTCACCCTCTTCCCTCTATATAAATTTGACTTTCCATCACAGTTTGATCAAGAAAAATGCTTGTTCCAAAGCAGTCTAGGAAAAATAAACAAATGTTCATTGGTTTTTCCAACTGGCTTTGGGTCAACACTTCCTTGGAAATTATTTTTTTTAAGTTGTGTAATGAATTTGCAGCAGGCTATAAAGTTCAGAGCCAAATTTCTAAAATCCATAGTTGATCCATTTTATATTAAAGGCAGAAAAAACCTCTCACATATAGCTCAGAACAAGCAATAAAAGGCACTCAAGGAAGAAAGTTATAAATATCAGAGGTCTGCAAGCAATAATTCAATGAAAAATACCAGTCAAACAAGGAATAGCACAATTGCTTAAAAGCAGAATCACCTTATTTTCTGCACAGTTTTATGAGTCTCTATATTATCAGTATGTTTCTTATTTCCAGTATCACACTAAATTGGAAATCTAATTTTCCAGCAATTCACAACTCCATTTGAAAAAAAATCAAATCTTATGGCTGAACAACTTGGTAAAATCCATGGGCACATAGAATGTAAAACCAAGCTCCACATAAATCATATTTATTTCTGCCAAATAAAAAAGTAAACATCACATAAACACTAACACTTGCATCCTGTGCAGCATTGCATGGTTCTTCCATTTGACAAGATTTAAATTCAAACCCTGCTGTTGAGGCATGTGCCTGTGAGCAAAGCAGTATTTGTTCAGATGTCATGGAAAGAAGAGCACATGTGGTGTGTGCCCAGGGTTCAGACACTCACAGGTTTTACTCTCCTCTTCGTTAAGGCAGGCAGGCAGCAAGGGGTTAATGTGTTGCAACTTCTGTGCCAAAATCACATGGATCCTGGGCACTAGTGAGGCTGGAGGGCTGTGCACTCTCTGCTCCTCTGCCGTGTCCATGCACTCCATAGGATCAAGGGTTGAGCTGTCCCTAGGGAGAGGGCACAGCTGGACTTAGAAACATTCCACAGGAATTTCTCTCCCTCTGACCCTGAGCAGCTGGAACCAGGCCAAGAACAGAGGAACAAACAACATCCGATCCCAGCTCCTGGGTGACTCCTCCCACATTCAAACTACCTTCTTTAGGATCTTTATAAACACCATAAATACTGAATCACAGTTACACAATGACATATAAACACCAAAGCAGGTTTGACCCAAAATGTCTGGATTCTATCATTTTCAGAAAATAATCAAGTCTTACTTTTCTGAAGGAAAAAAAACCCAACCAAACCAAAAAACCATAAAACCAAACTCTCAAAACCAAACCACATTTATTATTTGCTGCACCATTTCATAGGCTAGAGCTCCAAGTAACATTACACACCGTTCTTTCCAGCCTGTACTGTATGAAGTCTAAACAGTAGCTTTTAAAAAAATAAGGTTATGATTTATTACATTTGTCTCTGTATGCACATGTGGGATTTTCAAATCCCACCAGGTTCTGGAGCCTGACAAGGTCTTCTAGACAGTCACATCACAGCTCTATCACCAGCTGAGTAAAAATCTATGAATAAATAAACCTTAATGTACCGCTGCTGGAACCTGGAGGTATTACCTCTTAATTTAAGAGTTCAGATACACAGGCTTTGTGCTCCCTGAAGATGTCTTACAAAATTTCTTCTAGGTGGTTTTCATTTTTCACTTTCATGAAGTAAAATCCCTAAAGCAACTCTATCAGATGACAGCGAAGTCTAGCACAAATTTCATCTTCTTGTACTGGTTTTAAAACCTGTCAGGCTCTATAACTTCAAAGCCACTGCAGCAGCTCACCCACACACTATCCACTCTTTCCATTAGAAGAGATTTCTTTTGTTTGCATTCAAAATGTTGCTAAATGCCACCATTTGGTCTTCTTGTTGTAGAATGACACAGGAAAAAACCCACAAGCACCTGTGACAGAGCAACTGAGCCACCAGTGTGGGATTAGCTGTCACACAGATGATAACAAAAAGCAGCTGACCAGGCTGAGTTAATTTTTAAGAAGTTGGCACTATAAAGGATTCACATTGCACTCTGGATATTGTACGTGCCAGACAGATAAACAAACTCACCAACAGAAATGATTCAGAGTGCAGTGGTTCAAGGCATCAGCAATATTTATGTTAGATTTTGGTCAAGAGTTTTATTTTGAAAATTGACTTCTCACGTCTTAGATTAGTTTGTACTTTGTCAGGCAAGGAACTGCAGAACAGCAGGAGAGATGGGAAGTTTCTATCAGTGGTATAACATGATTAGATGCCTTAATTAATGAAAAATCAACCCATTTTTGACTCATTTTGGTCTCTCTCACTCTCCATGCAGACATGCAAACTTTTTTTTAATATTCTTCAGAAATTACGTTCCTGGTGACAACTTTCATGGACTTAGAAATTGGTTCAAAAAGACATTTTATAATTTTAGAGCTTCTTTGAAAGCTTTGTTCACTATTCACTCACTCACTGAAAGTTTAGTAGGCATGAAAGAGCACAAAACATTTAGCTGTGGAAGCATTTTCTGCTTTATAGACTGTACAACAACCTAAAAAAAGATGCACTGGGTATCCAAGGATATGGATGTACCAGAGCACATTGGACTTCAGTACGCAGGATGCTGGAAATAACACTTTCCTCATCAAGCTACTTTTAAGCAACAAAATTCACTTCTTAAGCATAATTATCATGTATTTATACATTTCCTTGTCTGCATTAGGGGCAGCCTGCTCATTGCAATAAAAACCTGCATTTCAGGGCAGCCTTACCTCTCTTCACTGTTCACGATGCTCAGCACTGGGTCCACAGACAGAACACCAAACACCTCCAGCACATCATTGACTTTGAAGCTCTCCCAGCTTTCATAGACCTGTCCCAAACAGAAAATAAAATGCAGAGGCAGATGGGCCAGATGCAGGACAGCAGAAAAACACAGACAAAGGAAACTCAGGAGGCTCAGCTGTGGACTGAGAACAGTCTGAGTGAAGAGGTCTCTCCCAGCCCTTGGTGTCAGCAAGCTTACACTGGGAAAGGGAGTTTCTATGATTCCACACTTTTTCTATTGGCATTCTTTGCCACACAAGTGTGAACCATTGTATTCTACTCTGATTCATCAAGATTTGCTGAATAAGAGAGAACAGCACAGCAACAGCAGAGAAATTTTGTGTTCAAGTTTCATAGTAATATAGCATCATAGAAAATCAAGGACCACTTCAAATTCAATATACAAATGCGTAGTTTATTGGTTTTTCAGCTTGGTTTTTCACAGCTGATTTTCAGTCAGAGGAGATATAATAAAAACAAAATACAAGGGCTCAAACCAGCTACATCTTCAAGCATCTAATACTGGAATCTTTTTTTTAAATTAAGTGTGGTGAGAAGGTGCAAGCGCTACTNTTGGTTTTTCAGCTTGGTTTTTCATAGCTGATTTTCAGTTAGAGGAGATATCCTAAAAACAAAATACCAGGGCTCAATATCAGCTACATCCTCAAGTGTGGTGAGAAGGTGCAAGCCCTACCAAATGCTGCTAAAGGATTTTCAGCAACTCAAAAGCAGCACTCAAGAAGAGAAACACTGTGTTAGTGAAGAGAAAGAATGTAATTATCTCTAGAAACAAAATTCTGCACTTGAGAGACAATTTCTGAGCCTACAAAGCACTGCAAGGCTGATTTTGTCTGCCTCTCTGAGAGTACAGCCCTGCTCATCACCTCTCCTTCTCTTACCTTTACAAGACATGCTGGTCCCTTCTCTCCTGGCAAGGGAAAATTTAGGTCAAGTGGAGGGGAGCAGTTGGGAGAAATGACATGATGACCTGCAGAAGCTTCTGTTTCTAATCTCTTTGGCTCCACACACCCATGGATATCACTTCCACTGCCTGAAAAGCACAGCATTTGCAGGGTCTTTAAACAGAAATGCACAATTGAACAACCTCCTTCACTGAGCAACACAGAATAAAACTAATTTAACAAGGCATCCGAGACAAAAATATTTAATAACGCTATATATTTGACAGAATATATTCTTAATAGGAGAAGTTCCACAAATGCATATTTTATGTTATCAAGTCAAGTGTGATAGAGAGTACTGGCAAAGATCTACATGTCTTGGAAACCCAAACAAGGGTTTGGCCAGAAATCTGATTCTCAAAATGAAATGTTTAAACCAGGGGAATAATTTTTTTCCTAGCGTCCATAGGACTGCAAAGGTAATCTTTTTCTGCACTTCATGTTTAAAAAAACCAGTTCTTAAAGGTGAGAATATGCATAAAACCCAGCTTATATTAAAAATCTCTGTAGATTGTCAGCAAGTCATACAACACATGTAACACTGTAGGCTCTCCCACACTCCTTCAAATCAAACCACTGACTTCAACAAAGCCCCCAAATCACAAAGGCTGCAACAACATTAATAATTCAAACAGCCGCAAATATTCCAATTTTTAACAATGAATTTTCGACAAATTCTGGAATGAAATCATAACAACTATCCATCAACAGCAACTATTACCCATATGCTGCTCCTTCTGCTTGGAGGGATGCAGATCCATGTCCTCATCCTCCTCATAGCTCCTCTTGTGGCGACTGGGTGTGTAGGAGGTTGAAGGGCTCACTCGGGCTTGGCTGGCACTGATGTACGCGTGGAACCGAGGGTTAAGGATCCCACAGACTGAGCAGGGAAAACTCCACCACACTAAGGTTTAGTTGATTTTTGTTTTTTTTAACAAAATCCTAATCTTAGCATGCTCAGCTACAGGTGTCTTATAGGAGACTCTCACTGTGTAACAGTGTCCTACTGCAGAAAACGCCAGTAGCTCAGCTGAAGCTTCCTTTTTCTAAACATTTGCAAATAAAAATTAACAGAAATTTTCGAGACACTCCCAAGCAAAAATCTCTACTAAATCAAAACAAATGCTCCTAAATTCATTTGCATCCTCTTTGTGCATATTACACACCACCAATTTTCCTTTTTTCTCCTTCTACACCTACCACCTCTCCTGATTCTCTAAAAGCAAAAACATAAAAGGAAACTTCAAATAAACTTATCCCATTATATCTAATTAATCAGTTGGTGACCACTGATTGCATAAAACACCAGCCCAGTCAAAAAAGATATTTCTTTCACCCATGCTGATTCACCAGGCACTGGAACACAGTAGAAAGTCTGTCTCTCCGAGGTGATTGTTTGTGAGGAGTTCAAATCAATTTCCTGCTGAGGCTGCAATACCACGAGAAATTTTGTTAAAAACCTGATTACAGTTCTTCTTTTTTCACACTAATCCCACAGATTCAGTTATGCAGCCATAAGTTACAATTAACATACAAGACCACATAACTCAGGAAAAGGTGAATATATAATGCTTTGATTGCAATTGCACTGCACTACCAAAAGTAACTGTTTTCCATGGCAGACAGTTTCAAGGTCATGGGCAGTCCCCCCTCCACTCAACCAAAACAAATTTTAAATACAACAGAAACAGCTGGAAGCCTGCTGAAATTAGAATGCCAGGGAGCAGTTATGAATACTCTGCTCTTCACACCAAAGATTAAGTTTGCATTTAGAGCAGTATCTTCGGGAATCCGCTGGCAAGTACCAAAGAAGCTCTGTCACATTTATAAAACAGCACCATTCCATCTAATATTTTATCTCAAAGTTCATATAGTTTATGTAACTTACCCCACATTCTGCCACATCTCTGTATTTACCAAAATGCAAAACCTGTCAGGAAGGAAAAGGCAATGCAATCATTCTGTTTCTGACAGCACCCTGAACACCAATCGCACCAAAATCACTGCAGACCAAAGTCCCTCACAGACATACTGCCAAAGCCTTCATCATTTTAGCATTTTCTATTCCTCAACAGGAATGTTACAAGTGATGTTTTACTGATGCCATTGGAGCTGAACAGTCACTATCAGCATCCAGACTCCATAGGTTTAACTCACAAACTACAGAAATACAAGAACCAGAATGAATAAAATGACAAACACTTGTTAAAATACTAAATCAGTATTTCACTTACACGTGCATTTGTGTTTGGGTCAACTGTTTCATACACTCCCATGTAGAACTCAGGATCAAACATATCTTGAACCATGCAGCGAAATTTCACTAAGCTGTTGGGTTTTAGGTAATGTACAGGAACATCATTCAGTGATGGAACCTGTGAAAAAAGAGATTGTTTTATACCACTGGCATATATTGAGCAGTGCTCTGCAGTAAGCCACAACCAGCACAAAAACTTAATCTCTGATCATCCAGTAGATCCTGCTCCTCAAACCCCCGTGTAGGTAACACACTTAATATTTTCCGAGTGCATCTCCTATCCTAATCTAAGCAGTAACAAAGTGTATCTATGCCAACACCTTTATGCAACTACTGTTGCAGATAATAGTTACAATTATCAGGCACTTAAGAGTTTTCAGATTTTTCCAGTCCCAAAGCCACCAGTCCCAATACTGCACTATGAAAGAACTGTATGAAAACTGTACAACATTTGAAACCAACTTTTCAACTTAGAATTATTGCAGCTGCAGGATTAAACAGAATTTATTACTTATCTTATTTCTACTTAACAGCACTTCCACCATGTGCTGTGTACCAGCAGGACTAGAACAATTTGCATACACAATTTATTATAACAAAAGGTCCTGGAAAACCTGTATGTTAATTTCCAAGTCCACACTGGGGGAGCCTTTTTCACACAGTTTTACATGACAATGGGAAAAATAGAAAGGAAAAAAAATCAATGCCTAAGCACGTGGTATAACTTCAAAGAATGAGACTTGCAATACGAACAGAGTTTTCTAAATTTGAAGATAAAATCTCTGTTAAAAAAGCCCACATCCAACATTAAAGTGCAACAAAAACTCTAAGTGGCCCTATAGGAAGTGGCATTTTAACAAAAGTATACCCCCACATGGTTTTTTTGAGCAAGAAAATGCGATTTTAATTCCTTCTGATGCTGTAAATTTTAGTCAATTTTGCCATTTACGCTTTGGTTTAAGCTACCGTTTAAATACTAAGTACAGAATGCTCTCACTGACAGAGTGACAACATATAATTTTCACCTGCTTTTAGTCATAAGTAGACCAGACTTGATACGAAAGTTTCTAATCTCCTTAGCAGCTCCATGATGTCATATCTGCTACAGCCTTTTAGAAAAATACCAACTTTTGGTCTCAACTGTGCACATTTTATTTTTAAAACCTAAAGCATAGCTTCTCTGCTAAACTGCACAAACCAGTCCTGAACCAGCCCAACACAGCACAGTTTTAGCAGGAAAAGCATTTTTTCCTTAAAACCTGAAGGCCCAGGCAGCTATTTATTCAACCCACACAAGAGTTTGCAGCATCGTGATGAAAGCTCCTGAGAGAAAGAGGTTTCTAACCAGCAGCTGAGAAGCTCGTGGTGCACACTGAGGACTCACACTTCCCCAAAAATGACAATATTTGTCATCTCCTGCCATCTACTGACTGTGCTACAGCGTGGCAGCACCCAGCAGTGATGGCCTGGGGGAAGGAGGGTGCTGGAGGCAAGGGGATGGATGGGCTGCTCCAGCTGGGATTTCACATCCTGGCTTTGCACTCAGGTTAAAGCAACCGAGGTGTAAATTCCACATCCCAAAGCCTGGGCCTGAAATTCGGCTGCGCACTTATCATGAAAAGGCAGAACTTACCAAAAGCAAGACACTGCAATAAAGTGTAAAAAACAATGTAGCTTAAGAAAAAGTGTAACTCGAAAAGAATAAAACACTCTTACCCAGTTAGTAGCATTATTTTCTTTTAACTTCTCCTTGAAGAATTCGGTTACCTTCTTCTCCCAGTCGGAGTTTGGAACATTTTGGGCTATAAAACCAACATATTTATGCGCCTATTACCACCGACTGTATGACTTATATCCAGCATTCTCCCAGCATATCAAACAAACCCAACTTTCGCTTCTATCTTAGCGAAGTAAGTGCATCTTAGACTAATTTATTCCCCTTGCAATTCACTGACTTCCCCTTTCAAACCAACCAAGAAGCACAGAGCCATTCTTGGCGGCGAGGAAAAGCTCCACAACAGCCCAGCGGGAAAGGGCAGGAGCCAAAGCACTGCTTTCCACTCTGTGTCGGCCGCGGAAATTTTTATATCAGCATTCTTCAAGTTTAAATCAAGTCCAGCACGGAAAATAGCCGCGGCTGATGACACTGGTAACATTAGCACCGATCGGCAGCGCGTGCGGACAGCACACGTTGTTGCCGGAACCCAGAAACACACGAGATATACGAAATATACGTTATAGGCAAGATTTATAAGATACACGACAGATATATGAGCTATAGAGCCGGCCTCGCCGCTCTCCCGCCACCACCCCGCGAGGGAAAGCGCCGTCCGGTTCCGGGCGCCCTCGGGGCGCTCCCGCTGCCGCCGAGGGGACGCGGGCCCCGCCTCACCGAAGATGCCCTGCACGATGCTGAGGGGGCTGTTGAGCCAGTCGCCCACGCACGGCATGGCGGGGCCGCGCCTCGCCGCGGGGCTGCCGGCACCCTGCGGCCGCCGACTCCCGCTCGCCAGCCCAGCGCGGGGACCGCCGCCGCTGCCGCTTCCTCCTCCTCCTCCTCTTTGCCCTCCTCCTCCTCTTCCTGCGGGAATGGCGGCCGGGCCCGCCTCCTGCCCCTCACGGCTGCGCGCGGCCGCCGCCGCCATCTTGAGTGAGGGCGGAAGGGGCCGGGGCAGGGACGTGGCCGGGGCGCGGCCATGGCGGCGGCGAAGCCCGGGGGAGGCACCGGCACCAACCTGCTCTTCTCCTCCTCCGCCACCGAGTTCAGCTTCAATGTGCCCTTCATCCCCGTCAGCCAAGCGCCGGCTGTGCCAACCGGCCCCGCGCTGCTGCCCGCCGGTACGGAGAGAGGGAGACAGGGAGGGTGGGCAGCCGGGAGCGCAGGGGCTGTGCGGGGTACGGACGGGGCCCGCCGCCGCCGCCGCCGGGAAGGGGCGGTGGGGCCGAGGGAGCCCCCAGAGCCGAGCCGGGGCTGCCAGGGGTGGCTGTCGGCCTGGGGGGCCCGGTACGTGTGGGCTCGACCCGGCTCTGAGGCTCTCCGGGTGTCCCTGGTGGTGCTTCAGGAGAGACACTGCTCGGGATTACATATTCCGCTTTCCGGCCTTAATTTCTTCTGCTTCTCCCTACTTAATGCTTGTGTTTGGGGTTTGAGCGCTGTGTCTAAGGACGAGTGCTGATCATCGCCCTTCCAGCTCCCCGACGCGTCAGTGCTTCCATTCAGTGTGTACTTAGTGTTTTCGCGTTTTTTAAGCTCCTCTCTCATGTTATCTTCTGTTTTCCCAGTCTGAAAATAGCACGCTAAGCAGCCACCTTAAATATCCTTGCTAATTTAATCCTGGTTCTAATATCCTTTCCTCGTAAAGCTTTGACGGTGTTCCCGACACAAGCGTGTGGAAGTTAAAATCTGATGCTCAGGCAGTTTCAGATAAAGGAATGGATTTTTCTGGGAATGTGTTCGGTCAGAGATTAAAGCTCTAAACATTAGAAATGCATCTAGAAATCAGATATTTCAAGTTTTATGCCGAGATTGGATTGATGACCTTTAAAGGTCCCTTTTAACCCAAACTATTCTGTGCTGAGTCTTCAAGACTTCATTTCAACACTGTTGCATCTTAGCTAAAATAAGTATTAATATAGCTGGAAATCAGCGCAATACCTCTCTGTAGAATTAAGAAAATGTTTGCTAAGTATGGCTTTGGAATAGTTTTTTAGATCAACTACTTTTTTGGGGTAGGAGGGATAAAGGCATCAGAATGTTATTCCTACTTACTTGAGGTATCTAGGTAGTTGATGCATTTACTAATTCCGTTATGTGATCCGTATATTTTTTTTCCATGCAAATATACATTAATTTTTCATTAAGAAAATAAATTAATTTCTAAGTGCTGATCTGGCCAGTAGCTTTGCACAAATAACTGTTCTGGCAATTTCCTGAACGTTTTGAAGCCAGCCGGGGGTAAAATCAGATAGAATTTGATTAATGTAGTGAATCTTATACTCTCCATGGGACTTAAAATTTGATTGAGTGAGGATTCATGGTTCTGCTGCTGGAGTGAATTTCAGTGTCAGAGGCTGTGCCACATTTCCTGTCAGTCTTAATTAAGGCCCATGTCCTGTTAAATGTTCTATTTCCATGGTCAAGTGTACTCACCATCTGTCCAGCCAGGTGTCGTTAGGATCTTGCTGAGAACAAGAATAGTTTTTATTTGGAATCCTAGTATAAAACAGGAAAGAACAAGCTCTTGAGTTTGAATTTTAAATTGTGTAAAATGTAATAAGAATCAATTCTGCAATTTGTTTGCCATCCTACAGCCAAGATTAGAGAGCTGTATGCAGTCATTCATTTGTTTATCTGTCTCTGAGAGTGATTAATTAGTGGTTTGAGCTCTGCAGTTTGACAATAAGATACATTCTCTGGCTCAGGTGTGAGTGATGCAACCAATATATTTACTGTAGGATGGGAGGAGTGTTCCCAGTGAGGACGTGGACTGATGTCACTTGTGGCTGTCTGGTGACAGTCTGTGAATGACAAGGTTCTGCCTTGTTTAGGGAGGGATGTACAGGAGGTTGACACAGTCACAGTTGAAGAAAGACTGTTTTGTGCACGGGAAGAACGCACGTCAAAGCTGTACACTCATTTTTTTACATTTGTATAACATGCTTGTCTTTCCAGTATAGTTTTTGCAAAACTAGAAAAAGGCAAGGTAAAAAGTAATGTTTTGTGTTAGAAAACTGCATGTGCATATATATATGTGTAGGTTTTCTTGACAGAACTCTTATCAAACTCATTTTGCAGGGAAAGCTGCACTTAGGCTAAATCTCCAAAACCTATTTGAAACTGGAGAACAGTAGGTGTTTTGTGAACATTTATTTGCAAAAGGCCTTGAGAACTCTTGAGCAAACTGCTGCATGTTTATGGTGACCTGACACGGTGAGGTGAAGGGCTTGCTCTGCTGAGGATTGTTTGGGAAAGCTGGGAGTTGTCAGTGTGCATCTCTCTGTCCCACAGTGTTTATGAGATGTGAAAGGAAGGTTTATTTTATTGTTTAGAAGCTGAGGGCTTTTATTTAGTGTAAATGGTTACTCTGCTTGCAGCTGGGAGATAATCCCCAGGCCTGACTTCAGAGTGGTCGTTGGCTCTGCGTGGTTTCAGCATTCTCCACACAGTGGCTCACACACATAGATTTTGGCTTTGTTCCTCAAAGTGGAATCAACTGCTGTAAGTGAAAGTAAGAGGAATTGATAAGTGCAGGTGATGCCTTAAAGTGACACCGTCTGCAAGGACTAAATAAAAGATGGTTAAAATAGTTCTTTTTAATCTTGGCAGCTGTGTCTTTTATGATTAATTAATTAGCACAGCAGCTTCCTAGGGAGTCTTCTCAGTGGATTCCCCTGTACTCCCTTGATGCTCCCCATTACAGTTTGTGTTGGCTGTGGATAAAGAAGTTTGTTGTTGGCTGCTGGTAGCTGCAGAGGCTTCTGGTCTCTCTGTGCCTGGGGCCTGAGCAGCAGAGATGCTCTGTGGTGTCTTCCCCACGGCCTGGGATCATTTGATTGCCAGGCAGATGAAACGCTGCTGGTTTCTGCAGATGGCACTGACTCCTTGCAAGGTGCTATTCCCACAGCAGGCAGGCACTGCTGCTCAGGCCAGCACAGCCTTAGGTGAGCTTACTGTGAGACCTAGAATCATGACAAACCTCCTTTTTTCCCACTCGTTCCTAGATCACTGCAAAGTAGAAAACTATGATTGATCAGGACCTGTTTTATTTATTTTCTCCATGTGAAAGGGCAGTCGTGGCCTTGCATCTTTATAAATCTTCTCTTGAAATTATGCAGAATGGGGACTGATTTTTCTGCACCAGAGATGTGGCTTTTGTGCAAGTCCTAGAGTAGGATTTTTAGAGACAACTGGAGTAAGTACTGCTCATGAAGTGACTTGGGATCATGAGTTATGGCCACATTGCAACTCAGATGAGAAACCTTGAGAGGGCTCTGCTGAAGGAGCAAACAAGAATGGATGGGTTAACCTGTAAGTTTGGCTTCTTTAGGAATGTTTTTAAGCCCTATCCTAAAAATTAGAGCATAAAGTCCTATGCTTAGTAGCTGTTTCCACGGTGAAAGGACATGCACCAAAGCTGTTCTTGCATTTGAGGGATAATTGAAGTTGGGAGGGATTTTAGTGCCTGTTAGATTGTCCCGGGAAGGTCTTGAGTCCAGTTATATTTTGGTTTTTTATTTAATATTTTTAATGTTTGTTGCTTTTTCTGTGTACACTGAGTGACTTTCATGGTCCATTTAAAATGTTCTTGAAGACTTGGTATCTTTTGTTTAATTTTATGATGTGCTGAACCAAGGATGTGTAAGCTTTGTAATCCTTTTGTCTTTACGGGGCCAAGAGTTTTGGCAATAGCTGATGGTGTTATGGAACATTTTGACCCCGTACAGTGGTTTGAAGCTCTCACAAGATCTCTGGTGATCTTTTTGTTTTTGCAGATGATTCTGCAGACGTTGGGGAAGAGGACAGCTTCTTGGGTCAGACTTCTGCCAGCCCCAACCCACCACAGACTTTCAACTACTTCTCTCAAGTTCCCAGTAGCAGTGATCCCTTCGGAAGTATTGGGCAGCCACCCTTAACAACTGTTTCAACACCTGTCGGAGCACCAGCCTTCTCCAGACCACCCACTTCACTTCCACTCGTATCTGGGTCACAGGATGGGCAAAATGCCTTTTCACCACATATTCCCAAATCCCAGTCTTACAGTGCACCACCCACTTCCCAGGTGGGAATTGCGCCTTACCAGCCCCCTCAGCAGAGCTGTCCCCCACCCGCCAGCACTGCCCTGCCTGCAGGGACCCCCCAGCAGCAGGGCTACAACCCCTACAGGCACACCACCCTGAGCAGCAGGGCCAACCCCTACCTCACCCCACCCCAGCTGCAGCAGAGCCACCCCCCTGCCACAGCGTCCCCTGTGCCACCCGTGCAGATGTACCAGACACCCCCGGGGCCACTGACGCAGGTATGTGACTCCTCCTGGCTGCCACAGCAAAACGAGTCACTTTCCTCTTTGAACTGAGCGTTTTATCTTCTGAAGATTTTTCTTCTCTGCAAAAAAAAACCCAGAAAAAATCTTGAACCGTTTATGACAGCAGTGTCTTTTCACTAGAAATAGCTTGGAACTGTTGTTTCAGGAAAACTTCCTGATCTTTGAAGTGAGCGTACCCTGAGGCTGTAGCTGTGGGAGCCTCTGGGCATCAGAAACAGAGCCAGGTTGTGAAGTTCTGTTGCTCTTTTCTGTGGGTTTCTGAGTTTGCTGAGTTTCAGCCATGCTGCTGCATTTTTTTATGCCTCAATCAGGTCATTCAGCTATTTGCAGGATATGGGCAAAAGTCTCTTCTGAAGCCGTTTTTGTTGGTGAAGCCGGAACTTTTTGAAACTTAAGTCACGTAAAATTGTGAGCAAACTCTTTGAAACACATTGGTTGAGGATTTTGTGTAATATAAAGCATTAATTTCCATTCTTCTTTACCTGCACAAAATCATTATTGAAATAATGCCAATGGGCTAGTAAAACCTGGCATGTTTGCCTCAAAAACAGTAAAAACTGTTTTTATTTTTGCCTGAGCTATTGCTACATTTGTGTTATCCTGAATAAAGAAAGTAAAGATTATATAATGACAAAACATAGTGAAGGCAGTAGAACTTAAACAGTCTGGAGTTTTAGATTGTATAATTTCAGAATTTCTGTTTGTTGAATTTTATATATTGTACAATATTTTTGTGCCTTTTTAAAAATCTTTTAAATGTATCATCAACCACGGCAGTTGCTACTGCTGACATCAGTTGCTTTTAGTTGTACTGACTGGGATTTTTGTACTATTTGTATGAAATCAGCTTTATGTAGGCTGTAGACCCTTTCAAAATCAGCTTTGCTTGTGCCACTGATGCTGCATTACAGTTTGAAATCTGCCTGTTTTGATCACTTCACAGGAAGAGAGCTATTACAGAAGTGGCCACTTGTTAAAACTGGGAGTCTTTATGCAAAAGCATGATTACATTTAAATGAATAATGAGAAGAATGCATTTTTATTTTCATGTCAGATTTTGTGGATGTAAGAAACAAGCTCAGCTCGAGTTTTGAAAACTTAAGAGAATATTTGAAATCTCCCTGATTTTAGGTGATTGTGATGCTAAACCGTGGCAGCTTTTAACATGTTTTGTGGGAATGAAATTCGCATTCTTTCTCAGTTTTGAAAGGTATAAGTTTTCAAACACATGATAAAGTGAACCATTTTTTTAGAATGGAAGGTAATGTTCTCGGGGAGGAAAAAATGTTAGAAATAAAGGTTCAGAGTGTTCCCTCTAGCAAAGTATAGAAGAGTTCTGTAAAAACCGTGTGAGGTTGAGGTGCTGAGCCCATCTCTTTTCAGTTTCCACAGTCCCAGCTCCAGCCTGCCAGGCCTGCAGGGCCCCTGGTCCCAGCCCCTCCTGTGCTGCTGCAGAACCAATACGAGCCAGTTCAGCCGCACTGGTTCTACTGTAAGGAGGTGGAGGACAAGCAGATATGGATGCCATTCAGCATTCTGGATTCTGCAAAACTAGAGGAGGTCTATAATTCTGGTAAGTTTTGTCTTATCCAGGGGTGAGCAGAAGGACTAAAGGAAAATATGGGGGTAATGCCACTCACGTATGGCAGTAATAAGTAAGGTTTTGAAGATGTATTTTGTGCCACTTAATTTATTTCACTGACATCATCACTGCTTGATGCTGTCAGTGTTGAGATGTACCGTCCCAAATAGGTACCAGATTTTCAGATAGAACTCCTGGTTATTTGTGTCTTGGGTTGCCTTTTTGTTAAACTGCCAGTTCTGGAATAAGTATTCATATTTGGGAGTTTTTCAAAGGTTTTTTGTTGTATACAGAGCTTATAGAAGCATTTTCGAAGCATCACAATGTTACAAAGCTTCTCTGCTGTGGCGTGACTATCAGTCCTAATGGCCTGATATTGATCCCGGGAGTGGCTGGGGCTGGGGTGAGAGAGAAGAGATGTGTGTTGGTGTGGTAACCACGTGTGGCTGCGTGTCCCAGTCCAGCCTGACCCCGAGAGCGTGGTGCTGAGCACGGACGGGGGCCGCTACGACGTCTTCCTGTACGAGCGCGCGAGGAAAGCCGTGTACTGGGACGAGGAGCCCTCGGAAGTGAGGCGCTGCTTGTGGTTCTACAAGGGAGACAAGGACAGCCGCTTCATCCCTTACACAGAGGATTTTAGTGACAAGTTGGAGGTTAGTAAGTCCCAAAGTGTTAGTTCACTGTGTTACTCATCTTAGAAACAGTTCTTTCTGTTTCATTAAGATGATTTCCAGAATGCACTTTCTGGAACATAAGCAAATCCTGCAAAGAGGAGTGTCTAGAAGGCCACATTGCTCCTGCATCACTCCTGCACTGCTGTGACCTAAAAGCTACTTGTATAGCTCTACATTTGACATTTTTATATGAACAGAGTTGTGTACATTTTAACTGTAGCATTACAGATGATGCATGAGGCCACAAAATGCTGAGAAGGTTGCTGTGCTGATTTTGTGTAACTTGTTTGCTGTTTCAGGCAGAATATAAAAGGGCTGTAACTACAAATCAGTGGCATCGGCGACTTGAATTTCCGAATGGGGAGACAATTGTTATGCATAATCCCAAGGTAATAGATTTTGGCAATTGTGTCTTGCAGGATTCAATAAGGGTGAACGAGCAAATGGATGGAAGCATAAATTGAATGCAGTCTTAATCTTGCATGAAAAAGTACCGGTTGGTTGTTCTGAGTGTGTGTGCATTAAGATGATCAAGTTTACAGAACACTGAACTTCAGCGTGCTGTCATGTGGTTAAAAGACAATGCTTTCTGAAACCTAAAGAGAATAAGAGTTTGCATAGTAAATATTTTGGCTAAGCATAACTGGCAGCAAATGGTAAGCAATTTGAATTATTTTAACCTCAGTTTGTACCAAATGAAAGATAATTAAAACTAAGAACTTTCATGTGGAGAAAAGCATTAATCTAGCTATAAGGTAAATAGTTTCTTTATTCAAGCCCTGAGAAGGTTTCTGCTGTGACTATTTTTAGGCCATAAGAAAGTATAGCAAGATAAGCTGTAAAAATTATTCTAAATGCTCTGTGAACAGGCTCATGTGATTAAAACGTGGACTTCAGCCTTATTGACCAATGCTGTTAACTGCTCACTTATCACAGATGCAGTAATTAATACACGGAACTATCCAAGGGCCAGAAAGGATCGTGGTTGTTCCTACTTGAAGTGTTTAATAATGCTGGTTAGGGAATTCTGTCCAGCAAAAACCTAGAGAAAGGAGCATTGAAACAACTTGGTGTCATAAATATGAGTTCAGACTGTAAGTCTTATAAACAGCTGTACTACTGAATTCCTCACTTTTTAATGTTTCTGGATTACTTAAAATACTGTTGTCCTTCCCTGGAAGACACTGCACATTTTTTTTTCCATTTTCTCCTTCCCTGGAAGACACTGCACATTTTTTTTTCCATTTTCTCCTTGTGATAGAGTTATTGTAAATAAGGTAGTATTCCATTTCCTTACATAAGCAGCAATCTGCTAAGGAAGAGTGGATACTGGAGAGTAGGAAAGAGGAGCTTGATTAGTGCTTGGCTGAGGAGTTAAAATGGTTCAGAATCAGCGAGCAGGCCCTGCTTCTTCACCTAGTGGTTACTTTGAGTCATCTGTTTGCTTTTCACACTAATGAGGATTTTGTGGAAGAAAACATTTGCGTTTCAGGTGCAGGGTAAAGCAATCAAAAAAGTGTTAAACCATGCAGTGCTTTTAGACTAACATTATGAGTCATGAGGGTTTTCTGTGGTTATGATTGGACACTGTATTTGTTGCAGGTCATAGTTCAGTTCCAGCCTTCTGCCACACCAGATGAATGGGGCACCACTCAAGATGGCCAGGCAAGGCCAAGGGTAGTGAAACGTGGAATTGATGATGACCATGATGAGATTCCTGATGGTAGGTGATGAGATTCCTGGTGCACTTGGGTCTGCACTGGGAACACTCATTTTGGATCCGTGCAAAAGCTGGACAATAGTGGGTGGAGTGGCTGTGTGCTCTTTGTGCCTGGAGTTTAAAGATTAAAGTTATTCCTTCATCTAAACTGCTTGAAAGACATTATCTGGTTTTAATCAAAGGAGTCTTGTGGGCTCTGTTATATCCTGAACCATGTTGTGTAATAGGCTTTATAAAACAGGTGTGTATTACACTTGCTTGACTCTAAACTTCACTCCTGCAGTACATATTGGTACTCTGAATGTTTACTTCTTTTATTTTTTTTTCCCTACAGGGGAAGTGTCCCAAACTGACCATCTGGTATTTATGGTTCATGGCATAGGCCCTGTATGTGACTTGAGGTTTAGAAGCATTGTTGAATGTGGTAAGTTTGGGCTTGTATGATGAGCAGTTGTATTCTTAACTGTTTAAATGTGGCTCTCTCTAGCTCATATTCAGATGAGCACATCTTAATAAAATTTTTTTTAGAGAAAAGTCTCTGATATTAAGAAGTTCCATTTTTTCGTGATTCTTTTCCAAAGGCAGAATCTGTGTTCTGTCAGACTTGAAGCTTTAGCTGTTATTACTGGTACTCAGTATCAGACTTGCAGGGTGATTTGGGTTTTGGGGTGTGTGGTGAGGGGTTGATTGGATTTTTTGCTTTTTTCTTTTCGTGGTGTGAGTGGATGTGTTTGCTTTGTGTGGTTTGTGTGTGTGGTTTTTTGCTTGCTTTTTTTAAAAAATACACTCCAGTACAACAAAGTAAATTAAGAAAGCCCTGTCTGGTTATCGAGTGAACAGGCAGTCATTGTGAGATAAATGGAAGCTTGCTAGAAAATTCACTCTAACAAAAATGTGTACTTTCTTATTGTTAGAATAGTAATACTTGAAAAGATTTTACCAGTTTTTAGTTTCCCTCGTTTGTATTCTGACTATGTGTGAAATTAAGGGGCAGGAGGGACTATGTGTTGCTTGAGTACTGCTGATGTCAGATTTTCATTATTATTTTTCTTTACAGTTGATGATTTTAGGACTGTTTCTCTGAAGTTGTTGCAGACTCACTTTAAGAAATGTTTGGAGGAACGCAAAGTGAGCAGGGTGGAATTCCTTCCAGTTCACTGGCACAGTTCTCTGCATGGAGATGCAACTGGTGTAGACAGGTGAGGGTGTTGTTTAATGTTGAAAACCTTTTAAAAGCTGCTTTTTAGAGGGTTCTGGACAGGGGACAGAAAGAGCAGTTCATATGCTCTGCAGGCTAGGTGAGTGAGTGTATGACTGGGTTACAAAAGAGAATTGCTAATTTTTAAAAATTACTGTTTTGATGAGTAAAGCTGGAAAGACATGAGGAATATTTTCTCTTGTTTATTTTCATGCACACACCTGTTCAGTACTGCATTTACACGAGAGTGGCCTATGCACAATACCTGATGATGAGTGAGTGTGTAGAGATTGTGATGACAAGTATGAGGTGGTGAGCATGGAGATGTTTTGTCCAGTACCAGGCATAGACAATTTAGAGTGGAGAGTTTTCTATTCTTTATTTTCCTGCAGTCTGATTGAGTTTGACCCTAGGAGTTATTTCTGAGGAAGGCATTGAGCCCTCTGTCCAGTCCTAGAGGAGTACCTGAATTATGATTAGGCACTTGAGCTAAGGGGTTCTTTTTTTGATGCAAAGTATCTATATTTGGGTACGAGTGTTACAGCATTTAAAAATCTGTTTTGAAATCCCTTCTCTGTGCCTACCCCTTTGCTGTGACTTCGCACTTCAAGCTGTTTTCCCTTGCTCAAAGCTGGGGAAGTAGAAATTGTGAGGGTGGCAACCTGTGCCACTTAAAGCGATGCTGATGGTTTCCAGACTCTTCTGGCTCAGTCAAATCATGCTGTTTCCCTCCAGCCTTGGTGTTTTATTTGCGTTTGAGCACTGCATGAGGAGGGATCCTTATTCTGTTAATCAAACCAGGCAGTCTCAAGCCTATGGCAATTCCCCTACAGCTGTCTTGACTCCAGGCAGGCAGATGGTGTTGCCAAGCTTTTTCTTCATAAAGGAAGTATTAGGATTCTATGGTTCTAACTTTATATGCGAGTTCCTTTTTCTCTTCCACTTCAGTCTGCTCACCAAACTTCCCTGATACTTTATGAGAGTAGTGTTGGAATAGAGAAGAGGTTATTCCAGGCATCCCTTCAGCCTGGAGAGCAAAAAAAGGGAGCTATATCTTTCTCAAATATTACAATCAGCAGGTAGCATTAATGCATGAATATGCAACAAGGCCAGACAAATGTATGGATTTTTAAAATCTCTTTAGAGACCTTTTCTGTAGCATTTACATCGCATTAATTTCAAAAGCTAACAAAGTCCTCACGAGTGTTTCTTCAAAGCCTTTCATGCTTCTAACGCTTCTGTGTTACCAGGAACATAAAGAAAATCACTTTGCCGAGCATTGGTCGCCTGAGGCACTTCACCAACGAAACGCTGCTCGACATCCTGTTCTACAACAGCCCCACCTACTGCCAGACCATCGTGGATAAAGTGGGCATGGAAATGAACCGTCTGTACGCGCTTTTCATGAGCCGCAACCCCGACTTCAAAGGGGGAGTCTCTGTGGCTGGGCACAGCTTAGGTGATTGTCTGAGGAATGCTGCTTTTATCCCGAATCAGTTCCTTCTTAAGGGAATTGGACCCTTCATTAAGCATAAGGCTCAAATTAGCTGTTAGGGCATGGCTGTCTTTCACAAAACAGCTGCCAAACTCTTCTCAAAAACTAGAGTTTACCAGGCTTTGAGAGAAAGTTAGTACTTCCATTCATGAAAACTTAGTGTCTGATCTGCGTTTAAAAGTTAACAGGTTGTCTGGTGTCTTGTTAGGTGGGTGATTTCTCTGTCTCAGAACCCCCACTTAGTAAAAGTACATTTTTTGGAAGATAGAGTAAGTGTTAGAGCAGCATACTGACGTATTGGTTTGGACTGGAACTTTTCCTCCAGTACATCAAGCAGTCTCAGGTGTTTAAGGAAAAATGATTTAGTCATGGCAACTACATAAAGCATGAACAGGGAAAAAAAGGGGTTGCTTTTAGTTGAGAGTGGTTATGTTCAAGTTATTATATAGGTGTTTTAATTCAGCCGTCTCTTTTGATCAGTCTATACTGTGACATTGCTATTGCATATAAATCTTGCTCAAGATTTAGGGACAGGAAAACCTGCTATTTTTCCCAAGTCAACTCTAATTCCTGTTTGCAGGTTCCTTAATTCTATTTGACATATTGTCTAACCAGAAGGACTTGGCTTCATCAGTAAATTCTGGACCGTTCTCTGGTGTTAACGGGAGTGTGAAGGACGTGGCAGTTAATGATAAACAGGTAATTTGCATGCTGCTCTTTCCAGGCCAATGGATCTGATATTTTCAGCCATTTCTTTCTTAACTTTTCATAATTTATTAGCTGAAACAAGTTTGTGGGGTTTGATAGTACATTTAAACATGTCAGTGGAAAGATGCAGTTTTGTCAATATTGTCAGTTCCCAGGACAAATTAATTAGATCTCTCTTAAGTTCCAAGTAGATCAGTAATGAGATTTGATGGTGAACATCAGCTTTGACCCTTGAGAACATGAGACTTGGTCTAACACTATCTAAATGGTGGGGGAGATGTGTAAGAGGGAAAGAATCTGTCTGTGTTTAGACTAGAAATGGTGACCAGTAGTTTGAGGAATAAAAGGAAGCATTTTTGAGAGCATTTTGTCCCTCATAGTAATTTTTAAATATTTATTTTGCAGGTCTGTTTTAGTGGAAAATCTGTATCCTGCTTCACTAAAAATGGATGTATGTTTACAGAGCTTGCATGATAATATTTTTAAGAGAAAATAGTCCAGCTTGGTTTTGTTTGCTGCATATTGGTTTTTCACTGTCAGAGGATGTGATTCTGTTTCTGTGCTGTTTTGTTAAGATGGCTGAAGATACCAGTTCCTTGGGCTCCTCCATTGCTACTTCTGGTGATGATCTCTGCGAGCCTGAAGCAGATGAAGATGTTCCTACTTTGCAGAAGGCTCTGGAAATGCTCAGTTTGTCAGAGTACGCCAGCACCTTTGAGAAGGAGCGAATTGACATGGAGTCTCTGGTATGAAAATGTTCACTTGACTTGTGGGGATTGCCCAGGGTATGGAGGGTTATGTTTGGGTTTTCTTGTTGTTGTTTTGTTTTTCCTTTGAGTTCTGTGGCCCTGAGAGCAGTTACAAAGATGAGATAATCGGTGCATGACTTGAAGACTAAATATCCTGTGACTCTTGTTGTTGTTTTCTTGGTGTGGTGCATCCCCCCAAGTTATGTTGAGGCACTTTGTGTCATGTCTTTTTAACTTTTGGTATTTTCTGTCACTTTATAAATTGACTTAACAAATTCATAACTCATTGCCAGTAAGAAATGATTCGTTTTACTACAAGAGTCATAAGTACTTTTTCTACTAGAAAAATACATTTTGATGTGTGTGTTTGGGTTTTGTTTCTTTAGCTCATGTGTACAGTTGATGACCTGAAGGAGATGGGGATACCTCTTGGACCAAGAAAGAAAATAGCTAATTTTGTAAAAGACAGAGCAGCCAAGCAGGTAAATACGTATTTCAGGATTGAAATAAAGAGTTGTTAAGCAAGTGTAACTGACTTCCTTGCTGTGGAGTGGCTTCTATTCTTGAACACACATGTTAACGTCCTGGATATATTAAAGGAATTTTGACACCTGTGAATTAAACTTTTTTTTTTCTCCCTAACTTTAAAACTTTTCTTGAAAGGAACAGAAGAAAGCAGTAGCAGAAAAGAAAGCTGTGCTGGCTGCCACACTCCAGACTCAGGAAGACACCCAGAAGCCAAAAGATGTAGTTTCTTCTGTGTCCCCTTCAGAATCTGGCCAGATGCACTCGAAGAGGAAGCTCCCCGTTGGTGCATCCGTGTCTTCTGTGAATGTTGACTATGAGTATTTTGAAGTTGGAACTGGCCAGGTGAGACTACATAGATTTAAATGATTCGAACAATCCTGTCTTTTCATTATATTTTTTTTAACATTGATGACCTTTTCCTGCTTTCTTTGGAGCTTTGGAGCTGGCAGTTCTGAGACATGATGTGTATGATTTTTGTCTGGTAGGTTTCTGTGGTTTACAGCGCACTGGACTTCGAACCAGATATTTTCTTTGCTCTTGGTTCCCCCATTGGTGTGTTCCTTACTGTGAGGGGTGTGGAGAAGATTGATGAAAACTACAGGCTCCCTACCTGCAAGGGGTTCTTCAATATCTATCACCCAGTGAGTAGCAGTGCTTTTGAGATTTGATTTTAGTTGATGTAGATGACATAAGAGGCAGAATACGAAGTTTGAACTTCTGAGCATTACACCTCTTGTTCTCCTATGTACATTTCCTGAAACACTTCCAGGTATGGGTTGGTTTGGTAATATTTGCCTTGTTCCTTTTCAGAATTAAGAAGGTTTTTTGGGGGGAGTTGTTTGGGTTTTTTTTCATTTACTTGAGGCCACTCTTGTAGATTTTTATGGAATGTTCGTATTTTTACATGCAGTGTTTGTCCTCTTCTGTCTCATTTTGTTTAACAATTCAACAGTGACACATTGATAGAGATTGAGTGCAAGGAAATCTCGCTGTTGTTTCCTCATTAGAATCTCCTTCTGTAGGAGAACAAGACCGAAGTAGTTCATGAACCTGCTTAATGTGTCATGAACTGAATAGTACAGAATTCAAAAATATTTATCTATAAACCATAAATAGGGATTTTTTTTTTCACTGAAATGTAATAATTAGAATAATTTTAAAAATAACTAAATGTCAATGTGTTGTTTCTTAACAGCTTGATCCAGTAGCTTACAGGTTAGAACCAATGATCATTGAAGACATGGATTTAAAACCAGTTCTCATTCCACATCACAAAGGCAGAAAAAGACTTCATCTGGGTAAAAAGAAAACTTATTTCGTATGGATCCTATTCATTATTTACTCATTTGATGCATTATAATATTGTCAGATTTTAAGAGACTGATGAATATTCCTGGATATCTGACTCCATGTTTTTCCTAAACATCAGAGGTGATTCCACCCAGCCCCATAAGTTGGGCATTCACAATTTCATTCAAAAATAATTATCATATTTCCTCCAGATTTAACCTTCTCATTACCAAAGTGCCATTAAAAATGGCTGTACACTGCTTGTTCATTTCTAAGATGTGAAACAGAAACTGCATTTATTGGTTTCTTTTACCTTGACCCTAATGGACCACCATGATGTGTTTAACCAGAGTCTGTTCAGTGTTGGAAACCCTGAGGGAGAAGGAGATTCTGTAGCCATTGGAGGGCAGGGACTGGATTTTGATGCTCATGGGTGCACCATCAGACCAAGGCGCTCTACTTAAATTTTGCACATCTAATAAGAAAAGTCAGTTTTGCTGTTGTGCAAGTTCACAGAGCTCCCCTGAAAGCCTCTCTTCAGGCACTTGGAAAGATTCTGCAGCATCTGTCCTTTAGAATTGTGCCTTAGGGTGAGTCTGCTTTGCTAGACCAGACAAGATACTTGTTTTAGGTTACAACTCTCCGAAAGTGTGTATAGTAAAGGAGAAAACTATGGTCTGTTGCTCTTTACTGTTTTTACTTTGATGTAGGTGGATTCATTGACCCACTCAGCAAGAAGTCAATTGTGTATTAATTGCATTTCACCTAGTCTTTTTAAATGGAATAGAGAAGCAAGAAACACACATTTATGACCTAGCAGGCCAGTTTCTCCTGGTAATTGGGATGTTTACTGAACAGAGCTTCATCATTCTGGTTTTAGTTGGTAATTGTAAATCCTTCTGTTTTAAATTTTTTTGCTTGTTTTTATCTTTCTCAGAGCTGAAAGACTCTCTGTCTCGTATGGGATCTGATCTGAAGCAGGGCTTTATCAGCTCTTTGAAGAGTGCGTGGCAGACCCTTAATGAATTTGCACGTGCTCATACATCTTCAACCCAGCTGCAAGCAGAACTGGAGAAAGTAGCTAACCAAATTAAAGAGGAGGAAGAAAAGCAGGTGGTGGAAGGTATGTGGACACATTATTGGTTTTCCTGTTACTTACTTATCTCAAGTAAGTTGACATTTGAGTATCCCAGTGACTGTTTGCTGTTGATTTTTCCTGGCCCTGTTAAGGAGGCCTCTGCTAAAAGCCAGGTTCCCACCCAAGCTGCTCTGTCGTTCTCCTCCTCAGCTGGCTGAGGGAGAGAAAATACCATGAAAGGTTTGTGGGTTTAGGTAAGCTCAGAGAGAGATCACTCAGCAGTTACTTCTCAAGAAAACTGTTAGGAGAGAAGTAAGCCTGTAGTTCAGTAACCTTTCTGAACCATGCTGGGCAGTTCAGGTTGTTGTTACTGTCTTATCACAAGCACTTGGAAATTACAGCAGGAAAAAAGGGTAATATTTCTTAATTATAGTCAAGCAGGCTGTGCTTGAAAATAGTTTAAATCTGAAACTCTTTGATTTTAGCTGAGAAGATCACTGAAAGTCCAGACCCTCCAAAGGATGAAGATGTTTCAGTGAAGGTTGGAATGCTGAATGGAGGACGTCGCATTGATTATGTTCTACAAGAGAAACCAATAGAAAGCTTCAATGAGTACCTGTTTGCTTTGCAGAGTCATCTGTGCTACTGGTAAGGGGAAATCTCTGTGATTCTAGAAATACTCCTTAAGGTACACAGTATATATGATTGTCCAGGAGTGTCAGGCTCTGGGTGTTGTGCTTGGATGTTGCTATTTGAAAATGGTATTTCAGAATAAAATTCTGTGTTAGCACACAGTAAACAAATCTGTTTGCAATAAAGACATTGCACACTGTTCTCTTGACCTTTGACACTCCAAACACACAGTTTTAGCTACTGTGGTTTTCAAAACAAGGAGAGCTCTGGAAGCATTTTGACAACTGTAGTTTTTCAAATAAAACTGTTCATAAAGGAGTATTATTAGATTCCACTAAGTGGTAAAACTTTATTGCTTCTTCTGGCAGGGCAAAGGATGTGTGAACTGTATTTAACAACACACCTTTGTATGTAGCAGTCAACCATGAGTGTCAGCTGTGAGCTGTGCAAAGTGGTGTTGAAGGAGGAGTGACTGATCTCTCATTTTGAGTTCAGCAGATGCTGGACAAAGTGTGCTCTACATTCTTTTTGCAGGTTTTGGTTTTCAGTAGGTAATTTTAGCAGCAGGCATTTTTACCAGAGGTTAAAATACATCTCTGAAAGCATTACCTGAAGGGTCTCGTTAAAGCCATCATCACTGCCCCCGTGAAAGCTCCGCAGCTGCCCGAGCAGGGGTTACCGGGGCCGCTGGGAGCACTGAGCTCTGTCAGGGTGACCCCGTGGTGGCAGTGCCGTTCCACAGCGGGGCTGAAGGGATGGGAATCCTTTTCCACAAGGTGGCAGCCGATCACTGCCAGGTTTTTGGATACTTGGTACCCGTAGCTTTTGTCATTCGAGTAAGGAAGATAAGCACGGTGATTAATGACCCAAATAGGAGAGCATTTTTTCCCAAGGAATGGTGGGAAAAGCTTTAAATGAAATGCCCTGAGTGTTAAGAGAGATTGGAGCTTGTGTTGAACCCTCTGCTTGCTTGTTTGCTGCTCATTTATTGCAGAGACCATCAAGAAATGTCTGTGCTTAATTGTGGAAAATACATGAAGTCCCTTAGCTTGCATGTTTAATTCTGTACTGGTGTTCTGCAAATTATGCTTCTCACATTTGGAGGATCACAGTTTCTGACCATCTAAATCTCCTTTAGTGGCTCCCTGTGTCATTTATTTTAAAAAGCACAGGAAGTTCATCTAACAACTCCTGCAGCTCTGGAACTTTGTTAAGATTTGCCTGCTTAACTTTGTTGTTTTTTATGTTGGTATTGTTTATGTGTGTTTAAATAGCATTTTATAGATGAATGAGAAAATAAAGTCTGTTCATGTTAACTTTAAATTCAGATAGCCTGAAGCTTTGATTTTTGAAAAGAGGAGGGAAGTCAGCCCCTTTGGAAACATGGCACTTGAATTATATTAATCTTTAAATTATTTGAGAGCTATCTTACATTTTAGTGGTAAGGAAGAGAGGAATTAACACAGTCTGTTTACAATTAAGGGCTGGCCAGTTAGAGAAGAATGAGAATATTGCTGATAGAACTGGCAAGGCTGAGTTTTGACACTGGGCTAATTAATGGAGTGGGACAAGATGAGTAGAATGAAGTGTGGAATATATTCAGGAGCTCATTGCAGAGAAAAAGTGGTACATTATTTGAGGAGATTAAGACAAGGAAGTAACATCAAAGAGGTGGATAGAGGAGGGGATTTAGAGTTGCAGCATAGGAAGTTAGGGAGGACAGAGGAGGAGGAAGTGCAGTAGAAAAAAGGTAAATGCATGGGCTAGGGCTGATAGCAGAACTAGTTCAAAACTGCTGTAGAATTGTAGCTTGAAGGAAACTGGTAGAGGTAAGGCCATGTTTATGAAAAATAAGTACTAGGCCAGTAGGTTGTGCAGACCTTTCAGAGGGATTAAATAGGATGAAATGTGACTTAGAAGAATTAGAATATGGACCGTACTGGACTGACTTTTTCCCTTTTTTTCCCTTTTGTTTTATTTATTTCATTCTTCATAGGGGATCTGAAGACACTGCCTTGCTGTTTCTCAAAGAGATATACAGGACTATGAATATCAATCCTGAGCAGCCACAGCATTGATGTATAAAAACATGAATTTGTAAGTTTGCTCTAATATAACTTCTGTGCTTATATCAAATTCAGCTGCAGCTTAGATGTGTTTACTTTCCCTTTTTCTCTGAAGTTTAAATTACAAAGCAGACAGCCATAAAATGTCATTTTGATTGCAAAAACAATTTCTAAACTTGAATGCAGAGGAAGCCTTTGAGTTCTTCCTTTCATTCCCAAAAGATATCTGATGTTAGTGGTTTTGGTACTGGATAATAATTGCCTGTACAACTATAACCAGAGTATGATATTTTTATCATGCCTCTCCCTCAGTTCAGTTGTTCAGTGAATAGGAAAATTTGGTGAAATTGGATACGATGAAACTTTATTTACAGTGCAGCAGATTGAAGAACCCCAACAGTGTTTCAGTGTTGCAATGTCCATACTGGATTTGTTGACCAATGGTGCACATTTGCCAGCAAAAAGCTGCTTGTCTCCCAAGAAGGTGTTAAACATTGGCATTGATAAAGTACTGAATGAGACCCTTACATAGGTCAGTATTTTATTGGCTTTGTACAGCTTAAGAATTTCAGTAGAAAAACTGGAATGACACAGCAAGGAAGCTGGTTTGCTTTGGAAAGAAATTAAATACACAATATAATTGAGTATCTTAGGTCTGAAATATTCTTGCAGGTATTTTTATTTTAAGGTGTATGTTTCCAAACTGAGGATCTGTATTGTAACAGTTTGCGTCACTGGATGTTATAGAGAAGAAAATACTTTCTTTTGAGAGGCAAGGAAGAAATAATATGCACCTTGCCTTTTGGGAATCATACAAGATAGTTTCTGATGTATTTCTCCATTTGCAGAAGAACTGATAATGTCAAGGTACATAAATACCCAGCATGAAGAGAAATGCTTGACATTTCGGAGGAATATTTTAGGTGTCTTTCATTGCTACAGTACAGTTTTAGTACTCTTTTGTAACAGAATGCTTCTGATGGTCAGTTGATAGCAGCTTTTTTTAAAATAAAATGTCAAGGCTGATCAAATGCATTTCTTTAAACCATAGAGAAGTAAAAGGAAAAAGGCACCAGTTGTCTGCACGGCTCTGACAGTGGTGTATCACTCGTCACAATGGCTTATGCAGAGTCTCAAGTCACAGCTGCAGGATTTTTTCCCTACTTCTATTTCTTTATGATGGCTCTGGGTAAAATCATGGGAATCTCATTGCAAAGGAAATGCCTTTAAGTCTCATTGCAGGAGGGGAGTTGGATGTGATAATTTACCAGTGCAAAGCTCAGAGGAGTTTGTTGCTCAGCTGCGGCAGACACTGGGTTAATTGTGGTTTTTTCATTGAGAGCACCACAGTTGGGGGACACTTTAGCAGGATGTTACACAACAAAGCACAGTCAGGGAAGTCTGTAATTCCATTAGCAATGGCTCAGAATGTCCCTCAGCACTGGCTTGACTGAACAGCATTTGAGGCTCTGGGATTCAGATACCAGAGTCTTAAATGGGAGGGCAGGATGCACTGAAGTGGTGTCTTGGGAGGGCTGCACACCACGAGACCAGGATCTTTTTCACATGAGAAGAAATGTCTTTACATGAGCTGTGTAGAATATTATCACATCACAAGAAATCTGGAAGTACTGAAGTGGAAAATTCTCCCCCAGTGTTAGCAGTCATGTGGGTTTTTTTCTCTTTTTTTCTGTTCTTTTAAGACCTTCAAACATGAAGGGTGGCAGTGTGAAGGTAATGGATTATCCAGGAGTGCCTGTGGCAGCAACATCCGTTTTATTTTGTATGAGTGACTTGATTCAGCTCTTCTAGACCATCTTGAAGCTGCTCTTTGTGAAACAGTAATACAGAGTTTCATGCAAACAATGGAATATGCACCAGCTTAATAAAGCTTGGGTGTATAAACTATCACCATCCTCACTAGGATAATTTATTACCAAAAGCTAAAGAATCTAATAGCTGGTTAAAATGTATAACAATTGACACTCTATTAGCAGTTGTGAGCTTCTTCTGTTTGCAGTTGTAATTGCCAGTTTGTGTCCACAAAAAATCCATTTCAGAGGCTTGCTATATGAAAAGTTTGATTAAAAACGTGTATGGATTTTTAGATCTTTTTGAGTTCTCTTGGAATTGAATGGTGGCATATTAATTTGATTAGTACTACTGCAGGGATAGAAAACCTGGTATATTTCCTATTTCCAATATGTCCATGTTCTGTTTTCTCTGCACAGCCATACCTGTTGTTCCAGCAGACCTGGTGAAAAAGCCTCTGAAGAACATCTGGGATTTTCATAGTTGCACATGACAGGATAAGCATCAGGGTCTTTTTTTCCTGCCAGTCCAGAACTTGCTTGGATTCTACCTTCTTGTGTCACTTCAAGCAAACTTAAATTATGAGATGATCAGCACTGTCATTCAGGAGATGGATGGGATGACAGAGTTTTGATCTTAAATCAGTTTAATTGTACCATTGCCAAGTATAAGGTTGTTGAAGAAGGTTTTTTTGGCATGCAAATCATAACTTCTCTCCTTCAGCTCTTCTGTCTCAGCTGGCTGCCAGACATGCTCTGCCTACCAAGGCAGCATGTCCTTAGTAAAATGAACTTGTTGAGAAACAGCAATAATCTACTTTTCTTGACACATTTGTTCATCTGCCTGTAAGAAAGAAAATTTGAACTGTAGTTAAAACCATCTTTATTACAGATTATACAAACCAGTTCGTATTTACTAAAAAACTAGCAACCAGAATAATTTTCTTACTATTGTAAGTGTGCTGGAGATTATTTTATAAAGACCTTTTTAAGCCTCTGTTAAGAGTTTTATTGTGGCTTTTTTTTAAGTAAAAATGAACCTTTGACTTTGAAAATATTAGAAGTTTGTTACAGCTAGTTCAGTGTTCACGTATCCTGAAATGAGGAACGATTTAAAATAACATTTTGATCTGGTAATTACAGAATCACAGACTGTTCTAAGTTAATTAAGGTGATTTTAGTGAAACCAGGCTGCAGTTGTGAGGGCTAAAATACTTACCTTGACCTTGCAGTTTAACATCTCCAAACAGTTAATGTAAGTAGGAACCTGAAGCTTACTGGTGGTAGGTAATAATCTAGATCCAACCCTGCAATCCAGAGTCCATTTTCATGTAGTGAGGTTGAGGTGAGTTAGGTATTGTGAAATCCTTGGAATTCATGTTTCTGAGTACTGAGCTTCTATAGCTTTCCTCTGGCTTCAGTTTACACACACATTGTGGCTTTCCTTAATATTAGTGGCTTAACCTTATTCCTGACTATTTGCCTCTGTTATTGCAGTAAACAAATTTTGAAATGCAGTATGGTTCTTTTTTTTTCCTTCATATGTGTAAAATACACATTATTGTGTATATAATTTGATTGCTGTAATTAAAATTACCTTACTACCAGTGGGTCTTTACAAGAAGGTTTTGTATTTAATCACAAAAAAATAGCTTGGAGAGGTTGCTTAATCCAACTTTGCTGCTTAGGGCCTTGTTCAAGGCTGGAGATCTTTTGCCACTCTGGCCCTGTTGTGATGTTTGGCTACTCTGATTGCAAATTTTCTAATACACAGTTGAAATTTTCTAGGTGGAGCTCGTGTCTGTGCCCTTTTGTCCTTTCTCTGCATCTTCAAGAATAACATCTCTGCCTCCTCTTGTACTCTCACATTTCATAGTTGAGGACAACAAGAAGATTTTCCTGTTTGGCTCCTCAAGACCCAACACTTTCCTTGGCATCTCTGTGCCTGCCACGTGCTGTGACCCTGTAATCAATCTTGGGCCTTCCCACTGAACTGGCTTTTCAAAATCCTTCTTGTTCTGGGGAGCAAGTTTGCCAAAGGAAACTTTTAATCCAAAACAGCCAAATGTCTTTGTATCTTTAGAAATTAACCTCTAATACAGAATAGTTTAAGCTTTACCATGTTCTTTCTTAGTTAGAATACAAATTTTTTCAATATATATATACAACACAAACCCCATGACCACTGGCCTCATTTTCATGTTAAATATCACAGAGTGGAGGGATAAATACACTTGTGTTTATCAGCTCTGTGCCACACTGAGCAGTCTGATGAGTTTGCTTGAACAGCATTTTAAGAAGCTGCTGGGCTGTGCCACATCCCCCTGAGGGGACCAAGGAGGACCCCTGTGCACCAAGGAGGAGCAGTCAGAGTTCATGGCTGTGTGAGAGGAGTTGTTGCAGGGACACCCTGGCTGGCAAGGAGCTGCCTTTGCCATGGAAGGGTGCCCAGGAGGATGCTGCAGGAGTCAGGACCATCTGGAGTGCAGAAATTGGTTTGGGAATATGGCATAAAAATTAGTTCTAGTTCTATAAACAAAAAATGGGCTGCAACTACAGTAACAAGCCATTCTTGCATCTTAAAAGCAAAGGGAAGTTTAGACATAAAGGAAGGAAAAATGACTGCAACCTATGGTTATGTACAACAAAGAAAAATTAAATAAATTGAGTTTATAGAGTGATTTTAAATCTGCTACCGATGAATACATCACTTCCTCAGCAGCAATCTTCCTTGAGTGCTGCAACACACACTATACACAGCACAGCTTCCAGTACAGGCTGCTGGTTTTGATTTATTTTTTGTATGAATTATAATGCATAATTAAACAGATAAGGCTAATTAAACTCTAATTAGTCAATCCACATACAAAAATTTAAGGTTTTCTCTGCTATATTTTCATCTGTGCTGAAGTGATTGAAAACAAAAAAAAATTGTCCCAAAGAAGATTTTAAAAAAAATCCCAATATTTGTGCAAAAGGGCATTGTAGAACAGGAAAGGAGGTGGAAATTTTTATTAATTAATTCCAAGCAAAAAAAATCAGAGCCTTTGTAGGAAATCCAGCACCTTTCCAAAAAATTCTTATTTGGACAAAAGTGAATTTTATTGAAAACTTTTTCTCTTAGAAAACGTTTTATCCACTGCTTCTGCCACTAGGAATGTTCCTGTCCTTTGGGAACACCTCCTCACACAGCTGTTCATAAAAGTAGCAGAGTCAAATAATTCCTCCTCGTGCTGGGAGATGTCTTGCATAGCACAGAAAATTTCCAGTAACCGTGCTGGAGTTGTCCTGGTCCTTTCCCAATGAATATTATATTAATATTTATAACTTTGTGTCTGCAATATGACAAACATTTTACAAACTCTGTCTAAAATGCTATTTCCATAATATTCTCCCTGATTCCTCCCTGCATGGGATTTATTTTTTTTTTTTTTGAACGTGATGAATAATAAAATCTAGCATTTTATTTTTCCTACAAAATGATCAGTGCCAGGGTCCTGCTGGTTGAGGCTGGGTGTTCAAATAGAAGCAGGGATTGGGGAGCAGCCCTTTGCAGAGCTCTATTACTGGGCTGTTATTTTTAATCATCCCTTTGAATTAGGATGTGTTCCCCAGAGTTGAAATAAAAAATCCCATTAATTCCTGTTTAATAATGGGAGATATTATTTCACATACCTGTTCCCGTTTCAGTACTCTTGGCATTCCTGTGCTTAACCCAAATGGTGGGATCACTGACAACTACTTGGATTTAATAGGAGCAGTCTGGGGTTTTTTTCACACTCTTCTAACAGCAACTCTTAAACTCTGAGCTTGGCTCTAGACTTGATTTTCATAGCTGTAAATCAGGATTAACTTCCCAAAGGCTGATGGAATCACTCCAGTGTAAATATGACTACAAACAGCCTGTAGGGCATTTCCACATAGCCAGTGAGGGGATTTTTATTTGCTTCAGGTGCAGATTTCCCAGTGATGTCCTCTAAAGAGTTCTCATTTTCCCATGGTGACAGGAATGGCGTTGAGGGGAAGCAGAAGATGGGCTCTGGATTCCACACAGCTCCTGGATGTCTCCCCAGGAAGGGAGGCTGAGGGAAAAATGGGCATTGCAGCAGTGAGCTGGGATCTGGGACATCCAAACGGGGTCGTTAGAGCATCCTTGGCCCTGCGTGTGGGGGTTTGACCAGGAACATGGCAATATGTGAACCTTACGTTCTTCTGCTGTGTGATGCAAACAGGGGTAAGGAAAGCAGGAATGGAGATGTTATCCACAATCAGCAGGACCCAAGACTGTCCCTGCAAAGCTGCTTTCCTGCTGGACAGCCCCCATTTCTCCAGCCAGCTGAGGTCCCCCTGACTGGTAGCTCAGCTATCACCCAGCACTTCCTTTTAGGGTTTATTCCTAACTGCGAAGCAACCTATGGACAGGAGAGCATAAACTGCTCTGCCCACTGTTGCAGCGCCCAAAGAACAAAGTATTTATCTTTTTTTCCCACAGTGGAAATTTTCAGTGACCTGAGCAGAGGTGGCCACGAGTACGGGGTTTGCTCCCAGCGCTCAGCTGAGCTGTTTGGAGGGCAGAGAAGGCCACCTAATGCACCCTCTTGAAGGTAAAATGCAGCTCCCCAGTGTGCAGGAGGAGTGGTGCTTTCACCTCGATGGCTCTTAAAATGCAGGATTCTCAGGCTTCCTTTACATATGGAGGCTGTAAAAGAAACATCTTTTATATGTCAATAAACCAGCCTCAGATCCGTATAAATCCAGGCAATCAAAAGTGAAGTGTGTGTATTTAAAAAATGGTTATAGAGAACAAAGGCCTGAGAGGAGAACAAATCAAGCAGTTGACCTTCTAGCTCACTTTCTGCCAAAAAAAGAGTTCAAATAACTTTTAATGTGGTCTTGTTAAAATGGCCTCGTGAATACAACCAAAGCGATGTTTATGCTTGAGACTTCTCTGAGTGCATGAGTATGACAGGGTTTATTCAGGAACCAGGAGCTCACTTGCATGTAGTC
The DNA here is from genome assembly GCA_013398015.1 of Oreocharis arfaki. Classification (NCBI taxonomy): domain Eukaryota; kingdom Metazoa; phylum Chordata; class Aves; order Passeriformes; family Paramythiidae; genus Oreocharis; species Oreocharis arfaki. Next base: position 835,797 of record VZRR01007334.1, on the reverse strand, counting down.
AGAAGCCAAGTTTTCCTGAGCTGAGGTTTGTTATGGGTATTGGTTTATCCGTCTGTTGGGAGCTTAGGGGATTCACGGTGTTCTCTGCGTTGCAGGATGTTCAGGTGTGATTGTCCTGTCCCCAGTTTTCTGCCTGCACAAAGGACTAAGAAAATACAGCTCTGAATTTCTAAATAATCAGCTCTAGCTCTAGCAGCCACCAGGGAAAGTCTAAAGTGGTGTGGAAGGGAGCTGGAGAAGGGATCTGAGGGAGAATCAGCTCTCACATCTCTGCCCATATAAAGTAGCCAGGAAAAGGGGAGCTCAGCTTTGTCATGGCAAATGCTTCCTCTGGTTTTTCCCCTTCGCTTCTCAGGGGAAGCTCCATGTGGAGAAAATACTGGCAGTGAAAAACAGGAGTTGCAGCTGGAGAGCAGAAATAAATCACCTCCAGAAGTCCTTCATGAAGGTGGCAGCATTTCTGCAAACTATCTTGGCTAAATGATTTGTTAAAGAACCATTCTTCTTCAGAGCTGAGCTCTGTCAATAAACAAGATTAGTTTTGCTTTTCAGGCCATCCTTTGTACAAATATATGTGGTTTCTGCCACTGGGAGCCCCATTGTTAATAGGGTCATGATACAAGTTTATTGATTGAGATGTGGTGACATCTCATATTGAATGCTTTGTGAAATCCTCTCAGGAGATAACACACTTAGAAAACAGTGGTGCCTCACAACAGCATCAAAAGATCTGTTAACAGGAACTACAAACTGAGATGGCATTAAGGTATAAATGCATATGTATGTATTATGTGTTTATGTAATGAGGCACCTGTTTGAGAAGTCCTGAGGACAGAAGAGGGATCTCTCCTGTAACATCAATGCTTGGTTTGTGAAGAGGCTGAGAACCTCTGCACTGGAAGCCCTGTAACCTCTGAAGCAGGAGCTCCCTGCAGCCTCCGTGCCTGGGCACAGAGAGCTGCCTGAGCAGGAGCTACAATAAACTGGGTTTGGCTCCCAAGTACCCCCTGAGCTGGCCCATCTGTGCAAAACTGCTCTGTGCACCCAGGTGCTTTATTAATCATAAACTGGAAGAAGAAATAAAGAAGTGCCAAGTGCATGTGCAGACAGTGGGCAGCTTCTTCAGCCTTCTGTCCTTTGTTTTGATAATAGATCCCAAGTCTAACCTTTCCTCCAGGAGAAATTATACGAGTTATAAACCCTCTAAGATGTATTGAACTGAAATACACTTGAGTTATTTTAGCATGCCCCCAATATATTTTTAATATGACCTTGACTTGTTGCCTTTCTTTTAAATGGCATTAAGTTCAAAATGCCAGCTGCAGCAGACCACTGACCCAGCAGATTCAAGGTAGGGGTGGAAATGCATCTGTGCTGGGTTCAAAGGGCTTGTGTCAGGCTCCTTTTACTCTAATGTGAACTTAGTAATTAATTCTGCAATCACTCAGGTGGTGTTTTGACATATTTTGAGTAGTAACATCACCCTGCAGGCCTCTTTCTCTTTTTTGATTACTCATCTGCCTGCTTGGATGTGTCTGTGGAGCTGTGAGGCCACTTGGTGACCTGGACTCAGGTTAAAAGTAGTTCAGAAGAAAAAAAATCCTTTTTCCTCTGGTCCAGCTCCTGGTTCTGGTGAACCAAACAACTTTTCAGCCACAGCAGAGGTGACAACTTGGGGATGTGGAACTTAGGCCAGCAACACTGCTGGAAGCAAGTGCCTGTCAAGCTGTTCCATGGGAGGTTTACGTGACAATTATTTTTTTATTGTTTGAGGTAAAAACATGTAACAGGCTTACTGTCTGCAACAAGAGCTCCTCAGGTATCATTTGGTATCTGTGCAGACTGGGCTGCTTAACAAATATCTTCTGCATTCTTTAATCTGACTCATTGTTATAATGTATAAAGGATTTTTGTGCACTAATGTCCATGGGAGGTTTGTAGCCAGGCAGTCTCCTGTTGACTACAAGCAAATATCCTTAGCAAAAAATCTCAAGTAGCATTAGCACAGGACTAAAAGCCCTTTGGACAGTCTGTGTGTGCTGAACTCACAGTGTGCCTAATTTGCTGATAAATGTACCTTGTTAGGTATCATTTTCTCCAGATATGCATTGACCTTTCCTTGGAATTCAGCAGGAGGTTCATAGTTAAAGTACAAGATAATTAATGGCCTAGCTAATCATATCAGATGTTGTACTGGAAGCACTGAGGGTAAAGCAATTAGGGATTGGTTCAGTGGAAGTTAAAATAATCTGCAGGCTAAAAATGTTGTGGGTTTAAGCTTGGCCAGCAGTGAAAATTTGCAAGTTTGTGAGAAGGACAAACTCTTTCAAAACAGGCATAAATTCACTGAGCTTAACCCTGGTGCTTCATCAGCCACAGCCCTAAGGAAAGCCTGAGGCACCCTGTGCTTTCACTACCAGGGGTCAGGATCCTGAAGTTCTCCAAATTTATTTAAAATTGAAGCTGATGGTAGGACAGGGAAAGACATGAAAAGTTTGACCAACCTTAATTGCTGGAAATTGTTAAGAAAAACAGTGTGAAGAATGGATTTGGGGGTAAAATAGAAAAACCTTTCTCAGAGAAGTTGTCTGTGCAGGCAGCTGGACCCTCCTGCGGCTGAGCAGCTCCCGGTCTTCACCTGGCACAGGAGCTGGGATGCCCCTGATGAGAGCATGACTGGGCCTCTGCTGGGCTTCTAACCCACTTATCCTGCCCAAGGAAAATGCCTCATTCCAAAAACCCTTCCTTGCCTGGTGTGTCGGGTCTGAGCTCATTTCTTCTGGTCACAGAGCCAGCCGTGAGGGCTCAGAGCCTGCAGGAGGGCTCAGCTCTGCCCACACGATGTGTCTGCAGAGAAACGAAATATTTCATTTTCCTTTTACTGCTCTTCATTCCAGGTGTCCGTGTGTGTGATTCTCCAATGCACCCTTGCAGCTCCTTGCTAATCGAAGCAATATTCTGCAACATTGTTTTTTTACACTGCCCAAGTTTATTACAACAGAATTTCCACGGGGAGAGAGCAGCCAGTGAAGCAGAATGGTTACTGTAAATAACCCTGGACCTGGGTGAAACAAGCAGGAGCCCAGAAGTGGACTTGGTGATGTGATAAAATACCACATTAAATGCGAGTAACAGCAGTAACCTGCAAGCCATCAGTGCTAGAAGAAGAAATTCCTACCAGAAAAGGGCGCTGCAAAAATATCCACTGCCTGGCTTAAACTAGATTTGATCATTACAAACCTACAATTTGCAGCCCAAATTAGGCTTTTAAGCTGAAAACATTATTTCTATCTTAACTTATGGATGTGGAAGCACAGAAAACACCAGAAGTAGGGACAGATGGCTTGTCATCTTTGCAAGCAGCTCCCGTAGGAACGTACCAACTTTCAAATACAATGAGTATGTGCCACTTGCTAAGATCTGTTACAGAGCTCTACCATCCCCTGCCTCCAGAGCTGCACAGGAAAGGTCTATGTGAAGAGCACAGCTCTCTGGATGAGTTGTCTTTTTCACTACCTGAAAGAGCGATCAGAAAATCCCATTGGAATATAGAGGGGAGAGAGTCTGTTCTAGATGCCTGATAAACCACAGAAGTCGTGCACAGCAGGTCTGAGGACAAACAGGAAGAGTGCAATTCCTTTTGTGTCCCCTGCAGTTCTTGCTGGTATGTCTGACAAGGGCATGCTATGGATAAAAAGTGTCCCTGTCCAACCTTGCCCATTATCCAGTGGTAAACTTCGTATGCCAGTGGCAACCTGCAATGCAAACGTAATAAATGTCTCATTTCTTGCTCTCTCTCGAGGGCACTTTAAAATAACAATGAACTCCACAATCTTTACCTTTTCACGCTGAGTTTCAAGAAAGAATTCCCTCAGGAGGGAAAGGAATTTCTTGAATTCTCTTCAGTAAGGGAATTTCAGCACAGATTATTGAGGGCTTCACCTTCAGCACAGCGAGTTACGGACTTGGGGCTGAGCTTTGTGCTGATAATATATTGCAGAACTCCAGCTCTAACAAAGGAGCTCCAGCAATGCCTGCCAGCAACAAAAGCAAACCTTGAGTTTATCTTGGCAAGACCCTCACTTGCATTCTATCCAAAGCTGTAAAATGCTGCTATTAGCCCCGAATCCATCGCTTCTGAGCAATGAGCTTCAGGATTCAATTAGTGCACCATTATTAATATACACGAGAGACTGACTCCAAGTATTAGAGATAATGACAATGCCTTTCACTCAGGCAAGGATGGTGCCCAGGAGAGATACCCTGCACTGCAAAACAGACACCTTGATACTCCATGTCCACGGTGTGTTCATGTCCTGCAAAAGTAGCAGCTGGTTTAGACACAGCCTGGATGTATTCTCAAACACAGACCAGGTTCTGCCCTGCACTGTGGCAGAGAAGCCCTGATACTTCCCTCTGCAGGGGAATTATGGCTTTTAGGAGCTCTATTAGTATTGGCCATTGTATATATATATACTGCAGAAATTGCATTAATTTTATCTTTTTGAGGGTGCTTGAGCAGAAACTAATTAGCTGTTTTCCATGCCCAGTACCAAATGTGGGACGTACTATAGAAAACGAGGATTAATCATATCAGAAATGGAAAGTCAGCTGAAGGAGAATGGGAGTTTGTTAGTGCTTCAGTAGGATGTAAATATGGCTTGGCATGAGTTTGGAGAGCAAATCTTGCTGACAACCTCCTGCTCTTCTCTCCATGGCCAGTTCAGTCCACACCTCTGCAAAGGCAGTTTACAAAAACGCGAAGTAAAATGTGTGTCCAGAAATCCTATTTGAATATGAAAATAACCATGATGGGCCCTTCCTTTTAAGATCCAAGATGTAAAGGAGAATATAAGTGTTTACTGGCATTAAATAGTCAGGTACAGGAGTAAAGGAGGTAAAGTAAAATGTTGATATCCCTTCCTCTCTCTGAGACAATAATTTGTCCTGCAGCATTAATCGATTATGCTCACACAGGTTTTCCTGAGAAGGTGTGTCTCAGAGGTGGGGCTTCATTCCTATTTTTATTCAGGAACGGCAAAACAGAGCCATGGAAATTAATTACAATTTCTTCTCTGGCATGGGAAGGAAAGACCAGCAGCAAGAATTTTTTTCCAGAGAAAAACCAATAGGTGTGAGAGAGTTGTGTTTGTGCCAGTCCTCTCCAGCCAGCAGCACCCTCCCATCTAGAAAGATTTCTTCACAGGGAAATTTCACCTGGCCTAAGTTGTTTTTTGGGAAGTAAAACTTCCCAGTGGGTCTATCCTACTTTTCCTGAGCTGGCAGCAGATTGTTTTTTTCCCAAGAAGCAGAGAAATCAGAGAAGCAAAGGAAGGAACCATGTTGAAACTCAATCCATTCATCCTTCCTGTCATCCCTGTGCGATCAAGCTCTCTCATATTTCTTGAGGAGTCACAAGAGCCATTCAATCTCTTGGAAGGAAGAGTTGATGAGCCAGAAAATGAATGAATTATCAGTAAGTGCAGACAATCCATGTGAGAACAATACACGCAATGTTGACCTTGTGTAAGAGAATTTGTGTGCATGAAACATGAAACCAAACTCTGGTGATTTTTTTCTTCCTTTAATTTTAACTCTAAGCAGTAAAGAAAGAGTTGCAGGTTGAAATTCTACCTGCCTGGATGACCTGTGTTAATTATTCTGTCATGTCAGTCTTGAAAATCAAATTCCAGAAGTTTTCTCTCTCAGGCACTCCAGTTGTATCTATTAATGTCAGATAACTTATGTTTTGTGAGAAGGCAAAATTCTTTTTGCGGGATCAAATATTGATTAAATTATGTTCTTGTATTTTCATTTTGTAGAAATGAAAGGGATGGTTTACCCAGAAACCTCTCTGAGCACTTCACATGCTACAAAACCCTGCTAAAACATGACATTCCTGAAAGCAAAGTAATGACAGATGTTTTTATTGCCCAAGACATCTAGTGTGTGAGTGGTAAATTACTGAAGGGAAAATCAGATTTTAAAAAGTTCTTTCAGATTTAATAACATAGAATGCTATCAGCAGCACAGGTAGGGCTTTGTTTTAATAAGATTTTTTAGTTGTCAATTTAAAAAATCCCCCAAATCAATACTTTATAGGCAGGACAGCTGCCACAAAATACGAAGCCAAGAAAAACAAAGCCCTGTTTAACATGAGAATGGTTTTCCAGTTTCTTCATTTCTGTGCTTAGCAGCATTTAATTCCTGGAACTATTCTGGTCCTGATTACAATTTACAACTAATCACAAAATCACTCCCTTTGGAAACTCTGTCTTTTGGCATGTTGTGTAACTAACATTATTCATGGGGATCCTAGCTCAGTTCTATGCCCATCAATCACAGCTTCTTTTGGATTTTTTTTTAGTGTTTTTTACCTTCTTTCTTCTCTTGGTTTGTTGGTTTCTTGTCAGAAATGGAATATTGCATGACAGCTCCATTTATATCTAATACAGAACATGAAATTATGACATTTCTATTATCTCATAAGAAGTAATGGCTGCAATGTGTTCTTGCAGAAGGTATAAAACTACATCCAAAACATTTATATTAAATAGATGGAAGTGAGCTAATTAACACAGCAAACTCAACACACATTAAAATTGAACTTCACTCCAAATGCCTCATTAAAACATAACGGAATAATTAGAATAAAATCCTTAAACTGTTGAGAAAAAAATTGTTGCCCAAATACATTTACACCGGTGAGACAAGTACAGCTTCTACTACTACCAGTCAGAACAGGGTGATGTTTTCTCTCCAGTCTAGCTGAACCATAAAACTGTAAACTTATCCATACCTGTGTGAGAACTGATAATCTAAACTGTTAAATGCAATCTTTGTACATAAGAAAGAATAAGGTTGTTTTACACCACCTTCAGGATCGTTCGTAGGTGAAGCTCTGAAAAGAAGTTCCGCCAAGACTATTTGTGAGTTCCACTGGTTCTGCAGGAGCAGCAGCTCTGCTTTCAAACAGCACCTTCCAGCCAAGGGCAGGATGTTACATCTGGTGATCTGATGTGCTGAGGGAGTTTTCTGTAAAAGTACCTGTGTCTGTACAAAATGGGATGGAATTGTGCCAGCCATCGCCATCCTCTCTTTTGACATTACTCTGCTAAAATTTGAGCTATTTAGTGGAGAATAGGATCAGTTTTCCTGCAAGCTCAGTAGCCAAACAAGACAGCAAATAAAGTTGCTGTAGGTGGTCTTTGCTGGTTAAAATCATTCACTGTGACTTTACTACCAGCAGCCATTGTTTTTTAAAATTTTCTTTGCTATGAACACCATGAAGAGGCAACAGGCAGGAACTGATGCCCGGGAAGTTCCACCTGAACATGAGGAAGAACTTCTTCCCTGTGCAGTGACCGAGCACTGGGACAGATTGTCCATAGAGGCTGTGGAGTCTCCCTCATGGGAGATATTCCAGAACCCTCTGGACACAATCCCGTGCCATGTGCTCTGGGATGGCCCTGCTTGAGCAGGGAGGTGGGACCAGATGAGCCACTGTGCTGCCTAAAATCCTGTGATCTGTGGAAGTCATGCAGTGCTGCAGTGTCTGTCATCATGGTATGAAATTTTTAGTGCTAACAAAGATTTTTCTTAACCAATCTTAAGAACTAAGAAAGAGATTTCCATTTTCCTTTTCCTGGCACTGTTTTAGCAGCCTTTTCCCGTATCATAAACCATTAACAAAGCTACCGTGGGGCTGCAGGGGGAATTGCATCTTATATGGGACCTTTATAAGCTGCAGCTGTGACTCACTGATGTGAAAGCAGAAAGATCAGAAAATACAACCCAGATCAGCTTCACTTCCCTCTTTTGGTTGCTCTTGCCCTTTCTGTAACTCGTGAGTTCATTCCTGGCTCCCACCTATGCTCTTTGACACCTGCAGACACTTTGCTGGGGACATGCAGAGCCTGTCTCAGCCCCTTCTCCCTTCCCTCTGCCTTTCACCTCCTGCAAAGAATAGATCGAGGCAATGGAGGGTAATTAAAAATGCTGAAGTCTGCATCACTCCTAAACAATGCTGGAGCTGGTTTGCACCACCCAAGGGCCTGGCAGAGCCGTGTCACCACCCTGAGGGCTCTAAAAAGCCTTAGTGACACTGAACAGCCTCGTCTGGGGCCTCTACCTCCAGCACCGGGCTCAGGGATTCTATTTAAGCTCAACCTCGGTGTTAAGAATGAGGTTACTGTGAATGAAACATGGGAATTCCTCATTCAGGAACAATTTGGGGCAGCTCTCTCATCCCACTGAGCTGCTGTGACTTTCAGTTGAATTTTAAGTACTTCAGAAAGCTTTGCATTGCCCCAAAACATCAGAAAGTGGGACCTTGCCCCGAAGCCCAGACAACACGTTAGAAAATATTAAAATGAGGTAGTGGCAGCAAAGAATCCAGGATAATTATTCTGATGTACCCCTGTGCCATCAAAGCTTGGGGGGAGATATTAAGGGAACTGGTGACTTGCTGTAATGAACATTCATGGTACTCAGAGCAGTGCCCACGCCACTTGTGATGGCTCATTTCAGTTCACTCCCCGAAATCCTCTCTGAACTCATCATACACTGCATGCTCTGCTGCTGACATTCCAGGCAGACGAGCATACCAATGAATGCAGGGGTGGGGAGAAGCCTGCAGCAGTGGGTTTGCAGGTGCAGTGGATTTAGGGAGAGGAAGGACATGGGATGAATGGCCTGCTGCTTCTCCAGCCTGCGTTCACAGGTGACTTTGGCGCTTTGCAGAGCGGCAGCCAGGGCTTGGGGTTCAGCTGGAGCATTATGGAGTGACGGCTCCTTTCCAAAACGATTTTGTGTTGCTTTTTTCTGCTGCATGCTCTGCTGGAATTGCAGGGTTTTTTATAGGAACAGAACTCAATTAAAGCAGGCAGGGCCAGTGTCTCACCAGGAATCTGCCTTCAGCTTACCCTGCTGAAGTCAGGACAGCAATGTGACCACAGACCAGCTCCTCTTTCTTAAAAGAAGAAAAACGATCTCAAAAATCTGTCTAATTATTTTTAGCACCATTCACATAAAAATACGTTCTAGAAGACTGGTTAAATGTGCTTTTTTTTGATCTAGGGCTCAACCTGGTATGTAATATTTCCCAGGGTTCAGTGTCTTTTGTCAACATCAGTAGAACTCCTACCAGGTGGTTTGATCACCACTGTGCTAAATACTGATGTGTTTGTTGTGTGTCTTTGGTCTCAGTCTGATGTAACTCAGTGGGAATGATTTCCTTCCTCTTGATGTACTCTGGAATGAAGGAAAGGGATCACTCTCCCCTTTTTTTGTTCTCAATAGATACCATATCAGTATAATTTTTGCAAATTCTGTCTTCTCTGAGTGTACACAGAGAAAAAATTCCTCCAGGAAAAGGACTTGATGAATAGTTCCTGTGAGGCTTTGTTGGAATTAAAAATCATGCCAAGTATGGGGATTAGAGCCCCATCACACACTTTTTTTTTTTTTAAATGTTTTATTTGACCACTGTTTTCCTTGTACCAGCTAATGATAACGAATGGGCTGCCAGTAGCAATCCCACCACCTGCCGAGTTCCATTTCTCAAACCCTCCCACCGACTGCACGAGAAGATTGACACAGCTACAGCAAGCAGCTGAGGGAAGGAGAGAAGGGAAGCAAGGCTGCTGTATCCAGCTCTGCTGTGACTGAAACCAGAACAGAGGAGTGCAGGAGCATCGGGGAGCTCTGCACCTCCCCTACCCACGGACCCAGCCTCCTCAGTGGCCTTGGAACGCAACGTGGACATTTCCGAGCAGCAGAGCAGGTGTATGGGACAGCATTCTGCTGTTTGATGGCAGCTTTTCAATCCAGACTTCAGCATTTCCCTGTGAGCCTTCAGAAAAGCAGAGAATCCACTTCATCAAAGCATCAGCCTTCAGCAGGCTACTGGAGCTGGGCTCTGCGTGTTACCAGTAATGATGGTCTCTGTCCTCAGAATGGAAAATGCTCATCTGGTGTATTTAGCTATTAAAAGGAGCAGTTTTTATTACCTGAAGCCAGCTACTACAATTTGGTTTAGTTTTAAATGGGAGGTATGTTTTGTTCACATGAATTCCTGGTCATTGCTTTTGTAGGACAGATGATTAAGGGCCAAAAAATATAAATATATAAAAATCGCTTTCCTGTATCAATATATGAAAAGTCCAGTCTCTAAGACTGGGTCTACATAGCTTTCAGAAAAAAAAAATGGCAAAAGTATTAAGCGAAACAAACTGAAGCATTGATATTTGTCACTGTGGCATCACCACAGCAAAAAAAGGTTAGATGTTCAAGTCCTGAATACTGCCTTTAATGAGTTCACCTTGAAAAACACAGTAGTTCCTTTTCTGTTTCCCTCTAAAGGATAAAAGGCCTGTTTTGTACAGTTACATAAATGCATAGTTCCAAAGCTGTGTACTGTTATATTTCCAAGCAATCAAGATTTCTTTTCAGGCAAATCAGTCAAAAATCCAATTTCTCTCGTTATTTTCAAATTGCACATGAAGAACTGCCTGTAGCAGCTTTATTATTGCTGCCTGTCACTGCTATGATATGAGACTGTTCTGAGGCCAGAATAGGAAGATATTGGAATATGAAAGTTACTGTGGGCGTTGGAAGGCTCCACATCGGGGTGAGTGTCTGGGTCTGATCGCAGTGCAGTCATTTGGTTTTGTAAGCCAAAGTCTTCATCCAAAACCTGCTCCCATTTCCCTACCAAGACAATAAATGAAAATGAAGAAATAATTTGCTTTTAGAGTTGGTTTAGATTGGATATTAGGAAGGAATCTTTCCCTGTGAGGGGGGGGAGGCCCTGGCCCAGGGTGCCCAGAGAAGCTGTGGCTGCCCCTGGATCCCTGGCAGTGTCCAAGGCCAGGCTGGATGGGGCTTGGAGCAGCCTGGGATAGTGGAAGGTGTCCCTGCCCATTTTGAAACCAAAAAACTGAAACTTCAGGGTCCTTTCTTTTTGATTCTTTGACTTGAACCTTTTCAGTGTCTGGCAACATCCAGTTCTTGTTAGTGCTGGGAAAAGTTGCTATTGAGAACTTCATTAAGGTCTGCAGGATTTTGAAGGGAAGAGAGAGGTTGTTATTGTGCAGCACTTAATTCAGAGCCCAGTAAAGAATTCAGGAGTAAAAAAGTTCACCTGAGGGAACACAGACAGCGATTAAACTCAAGCAGAACTTCCCTGCTAAGTTAATAGATAATACAGGGATTAAAAGCAGAGGATCATTGCTATAGCTCAGCAATGTGGTATGCACTCATTAAGGAAAAGCAGAATCAAACTGCAACTCCTTTTTTGAACCTGGGTCTTTCACTGAGATTTCTTCCATCGCATGGATGAGATTCAGGGCCCAATAACAGATCCTGGAATTAAGGATTTGTACTTCAGGTAGAGTTTGCTTCTAAGTCCTACATCTGACACCGTCTTTCAAAACAAGAGTGAATTCTGTGCTTCTGATTGATACTGGCCTCTATAAATGTCTGACCACTGGGAGGGGAGGACGTATATGGCCTCTGTATGGAAAAAGCTGAAACTTCCAGTTACAGAAAATCAGTACTTTGGCTCTTCTCTTGATATTTCTCTTTCCCCAGATGCCATTCTTACAGATTAGAAACAAACGTGCAGACATGTCCATTTGGGAAAGATGGTCTGGCCTTAAACTGTGTCCTCTTGAGGTCCCTGGGAAGACCTGGTTAGGATTGGATGACAGATACTGAATGTTTCCAAGATGCCTATTAATGTTGAAAACCACCTGTTCTTTGATATACTTTGAACAGAGACCTAATTAAAGTTCTGAAAGAGAGGGATACTCACGGAAGCTTTGTTTCTTTTTAAAAAGCCCTTTAATAGCCTGGGCTTCTGTAATTCCTGGTTTTTGATCCCTTCCTGTTTGCTTACATCCTTTAAGACACTGATTCAAGTGGCCTGGAAGTTATTTTGAAAACTGTAAGATAATCTTTCATGCTTCTGAGCGAAGGAATCACTTAGAACTGGTAAATGAGGGGGAAAAAGAATTAAGTTCCTTCCAATTGACACATTGACTGTTTTATGCTGTACCTTTTTGTATTGGCAGCTTGCAATACAAATACCTTTCAGTGCAGCAGCTGGACAAAAGTTAGAACTAATTTATGCCAAATATAGCACTAATCAGAGAATCAGTGCAGCCCTGAATAAATAACGAAGGGTAAAATTCCACCAAATTCTTTCTGGAATGGAAACCACTCCTTTTTTTCCCCATGTAACTGGTTTTTATTGCATTTTTCTATCAGGGGGTACACCACTAATTTTTAACTTTTGCCCAGCTGCTGGGCTAAGAGGAACAAGAAAGGACAAACTCACAGACAGGCAAAAGAAAAATAATCAAGAGAAACCCCGAAGGCAGGTGAAGCATCAGCTCGCTGGGGTAGGGCCCAGGAATGGTCACCTGGAGCAAGACTGAAAGAGGAAAAAGCTCTGCTCATTCCAGCCTTCTTTCAAGGTTGAGAATGAGCCAGAACTAGGGGCAGCCTGTGTAAACGTGGTTTGTCTCCTAGATTCCAGCTCTTTCTGCTGCCATGGTAATATTTCACTTCCCCCCCGCCCTTACTGGGAGGCTGTGGATATCACTTTAGGATTTTATGGAGTGATGCTCCCTTCACAGCAACAGCAGCGCTGAAATACCTGGTTGGGTAAGATAGAGAAATGGGATCATCAATTTTCAGTTTTCTGTGACAGCAATTTCTTTGAAGTCAAACAGTTTCTAAAAGCTGATGTTATCTTTTTGAGTGTCCTTAGAGCTTTAAAAGCCACTACTATGATCCAAAACATTTTCTTCAACTCATTTTATCTTCTGCTGAACTAGCGTTGGCCTCTTCTGGGTTAGAAATTCCGGAGTGGAAATTGGTATTTACAGCGCGGATGAGCTTAAATTATTAAAGCTTATTTCACTATCTAACTTTGAAAAAGCACTTCCATATTCTCGTGTCACTTTTCTTCCAAAATAATCAGAAATGAGTGTTTCAAGCTGCACAGAAATCATTTGACACACCCTGTCAAACTCTCCTAGCTCTGTGTCAGGTTCTTAGAAGCCATCCAGTGCTATCATACCAGCTTCAAATTCACTTTAGTGACCTCCTGCACATGAAGGAAAGCCAGACTTTTCTTTCAGCTACTCAAGACTTCAAGATTTTAATTGCTTCTGCAGTACCTGTCACTAAACTCCGCAAGCAGTGGGCCCATTAGGATTGTTCCTCAAGCCTTTTGGGTCGGCGGAAACGTGCAAGTAAGAAATCTTCTTGATACTGAAGGAATTAAAAATCACACTTAAAATTTTTAAAACACGGGCCTTTCAAGGGATCGTTTTTAGCCCATTAAAATTAATGGCAACCCACCCAAAGGGTTTGGTGAACATCAGGACAGGCTGTTGTCTCCTAGGCACTTTCTGACACAGTAAACAAAAACTAATGAGCTGTAATTAAAATCACGTTGTTTACTCTGTGTTACTTGGAAGAGGCAGTTTTTGCTTTCAAGTTAAAGTATGATTCTGTTCTGGAAAGTCACTCTGAGAGTGGCATTGGGAAATGGCCCATTTATTTGTCACTTTACTCTTCCCAGGTGAGTTTGCTCAGTTCATAAGCAAAAATAGGCATTTCCTCTGCCTTGTTGCTCACTCTGTAAATGGCATTTTGGAAGGGAATTTTAGCCATGTCCTTCACTGCTTGTGATTATCATCACTGAGCATGATAAAGCCCAGAGAGGTCAGAGCTGAGATAAAAATTGCAGACGAAAGGTACCTGTTGTAACCCTGAAGGAAAGATACACCAGTGATTTGGAACACAGATTTCTACAGTGACTCCAACTACTTTTCCATCTGGTGTTTGGAAGCTAATTCTGAAAGTGTTTATACATTTACTTAATCCTCATGCTGAAAAAAATCACTGCCAGCAAGTGGAAACCCCATCTAGTCTGATTATGCCAACTTTGGCATTTTCCACTGACTCTGTAAACTTTAGCTGCGGAACTGATGTTTGGTGGGGGGGATAAGAAAGAAAAAATAAACAGAAACCCCAATTCCTTTTAATTTTGCTGTTTTCTGTGTCCTAGGCCCAGGTCCTGAAGCTGCTGTGTGCACAAGAACCCTGACAGACTGAGCTCCAGGCTCAGAGATGCTGCTAAAATCTGACCAAAAGGTCCCAAAGCATAACCAGGAGCAGGGATGTGTCACTGAGGGGATGCAGTTCCATTGTGTCCCGCAGGTCTTTAATCAACAGAAATGAGAACAAAGCCACCAGCACCTGGCCCAGGGGCTGTGCAGGGTTGGGGATTCACACAGAAGCTCTGCTGCTGTTTTGTGTCTGGCACAGCGAGCAAACGGGGGGCAGTGGTGAAACTAAAAATTGTTAATGGATAATTTGATCCAGAGTGGATACCAGAATCCTGGGAGTTTTGAGTGCTCAGCATGTGCTGAATGCCTGGACTGTATCAGGCAGCACTGCTGCTCTCCCGGGCTCCTCTCCTCACCCTTCCTTTCCTGTAATGTGAAGATACAGACCAGAAGTGGGAAGGCAGTGAGCAGTGAAAAATTGATTCATTACTGTGAAATAAGTTGTGCTTTAATACACTGTTTCGTTTCTTTGGATCAAAGACAGCTCTTTAGAGCATAAATCTAAGGTTAAGGCCAAATTGAAGGTTGTTAATCATTTATATGAGCTCGGTGGCAGGAAAATCGCAAAGAAAGACGTAACAAATATTAAAATTATTTTAACTATCCTCTGATAATTAAACTGAGGGCAACTGAGCCCTCTAGAGCACAGTCCTTAGCTGACAGCTGCCATTGCCATTCCCCAAGTGGAGCTGTCCCCATGTCCCCACAACAGTGCTCAGGATCACTGCAGGGCTGCTGGAATTACAACAGGCAAAACATTCACTCAGGAAATTTAGAGACCCCCTCATTCACCAACCCATCACAGTGACGCAGGACCTCGGGGTTTAAAACTGGCTCTCTGAATGAGAAAAGGTAAATACAAGGAGGGGAAAGAACCTGAGGGCAGTTTGGCAGCTGCTGCCTACTAATAAATACTGAATTACTGAGTGGTGGTGCAGGAGCAAGGCAGCAAAGTGAGGGCAATAGGGATTATCACCCCTATTGATCCCACTCCATCATGCTCCCCATGGATGGGTTTTAGCTTTTATACTGTGTTGTATATGAATAATCCTGAGTGAGATCTTTTGTCTAATTGTCATAATAAATAATTAATCCATTTTATGTAAACGTATCTGATTTGCCATCTTTAAATCCCATGTGACAAAGTTACTCAAACTCCAACAGGCTTTGTCTGAAGCTCCCACTCCACCTGTGACAGAAGGTTTGTGCATCTTCATAACAAGAACAATAGTTATTTGTCCACTGTGGGTGTTAAAACTCCCTTTTCCACTCGCATCCACAATGTTCCTTCAGGTTCACCTTTAGGAACTCCCCAGAATTGCTCCTTGCTGCTCAGCTGATGTTTGCTTGAACACAGCAGTGTTGGTGTTTTCTGTGGGGCAAGACTCGAGCTGGAGCAGTTGTAACATCCCGAAGGACTGAATTATGCTCTGTCTAAATACCTGTGCACACAAAGACTAAAAGCCAGGTGAAGCCAGTCCCCACAAAGACAAGTTAGAAGGTGGCAGCATCTGTAGCCCCTGCCTGGGAACACAGTCCTGGCAAATCACACCTGATTGGAAATCGATCTCTGTAATTGATGACAAACACATCCTAACTCAAAGTAGCTGCTGGCTGCCTTCAGGCAGCACCACACGCTCCAATTAACACTGATTAACTGAGCTTGGCACGGCCAGAGTGCCCAGGGCTGGGTGTGGAGCAGTGTGATGCTCAGATGGGGAGAGGAAATTGTGAGTCAGGAGAGCTGCTCTGCGGAGGGTGGAGGGTCACATCCATTCCCCCTCAGGGCTTCCCTCCACGTCCTGGAAGTGCTGCTGTGCCTCAGTGTCCTGCAAGGCAGTGGGGGAGAAGGAAGGAGCTGGGAATGAGGAAGCAAACAGGTGGTTTGTGAGAAATTCCTGAGTCTGGTTGCAACCATCCCTGTGTCTGTTTTGTGAATGGTTACTCTGCAGCATAAGTCTTCCCGTGGACGTGTTAAGCTGATGGCTCTGGGGCAAGCGCCTATTTTTGGACAGAAATCTGATTTTTCTTCAAGTTCTGTCCCAATCTGGTTTTATTTGTGCAGTGAAATGCTGCACTCCTTTTGCAGGGAGCAGGTGCACCTCTTTAAAACTCCCATTTTCCTTCTCTGAGATAGGAAAGCAAAGCAACCTCCTGGAATGGCAGCAGAGTGCTTGGGAAGAGCTGGAGATATCTGCGAGGCATCATCTGTTCACTGGCAATGGAAACAGGAAAAAGTGCACGAGGAAAAGCAACTCTTCAGTCATATTTCCTAATCTGGAGGGACAAGTGGGTGTGGGAAGTAATGACAGCCTGTAATAGCCTTGGCTGGCCATCTGGCAGGGGCTTTATTTGCTCTGTAAAATGGAGTGAATTTAATATTCAGTTTAGAAAAAAAAAATTGTGCTGTCTGGAAACTCATTCAGCAAAACAGACTTCCAGGAGGAGAGAGAATTTCTTTCATCCCAAAAACATTTGTAGGCATGGAACTTCTGTATATTTTTTAATATATATATATATATAATTTTTTTTTTTGCATGCAAACCCATATATACATGTAAATTTTTCAGAAAATTATCAAACATCTCCAGAGTATGTTTGTTAGGTCGTTGGGCTCTAGTGGGTTAAAGAACCAGCCACACAAAGATGGGAAAAGTTTGAATTTTACACACTGAATAAATTGAAAGGCATCTGCAGGAGCTTAAACACCTTCTTCAGTCAACAGCTTTAAAATAACACTTGAAGAGCCGTGAAATCAAACATTCAAAGTTTCAGAGATGGTGAAGTAGCAAAGTTGGCATTTTTAATGCAGTCAAGGTTGGTTTGTCTGCAACTTTGAATGTGTTTTCTTGGAGGCTGAGCTGCAGGAGGTTCATTCTTTCAGCAGTGCTTGTTTGTTGAGGCTTCCACTAACCTGCAGCGGTGTCATTTCAGCTCAAAGCTGGAATGAACTTCTTTAGGGAATCTTCATGGAGCTTCTTTCGCTGGGAAGTGAAATATCCAGCACGTTACAACCCTGTGGCTTGTTGTGCAAAGCAACAACCCGAGGCTTGCCAGCTCTCCCATCGTATTTCACTATGCAGCCTTTGAGCCAGGACTGAAAGTTCTGGTGTGTCAGAGTGAGGATAGATGAGTGAGACACTTAATTCATAATTGTAGAATGGTTTGGGTTGGAAAGGACCTTAAAGATCATCTCATTCCAAGCCGCTGCTGTGGACAGTCACCACTGGACACAGGTCAGCCTTACCCTCGGAGCCTGAGCAAACCTTCCCTGGTCACAGGCACATCTGCAAAGGTGGAGCATTCAAAATACCCATCCCAAAGGTTAAGGCAGTGCTCAGGTTTCACAGCAATCCAGTATTTACTGTACTGTGAATAAAGATTGCAGAGCTAACCTTGGACTGTAGAGAATTTATTATTTGAGAGAAAAAATTCTCATATGAAGAGCAGACATAGCACAATCTCCACGTGCACTGCAAATCATCTTGGCATGGTGGCTGAACTAAAATATTAACTTGAGCTCACTGAGAATCCTGGGTGTTGACTTGGCATTAGCTTGAGGTACTGACTGCCTCCAGAAATACAAAATACTCAAGGATACAGAGACAGATTCATTTAGCCTGCAGGAAGCACTCACATTCCTTAATTCAGGGTTCTCATATCTCAGTGTAAATACTTTGCCAAAATATTTTCTCATCGAGGTTTTAAACGCATTTTTGTCAGTAATTGCTGGAAACCCAAGCAACTTTTCACATGCAATTGCACTGCCTAAATAGTTTTCTTTATCCACATGGAAGAGGACCAGCAAAAAACGTTTCTGTTTGATCTCCTTTGAATAAAAGCCAGCTGGTGACCACTCCAAATGCGGAAAACTTACTTACAAATTTGATATTTATATCACAGCAGTTCTCAGTGTGTTCAGACCACAAGGAGCATCCAAGTTGCTCAAAAGTAGATACAATTTTCAAGACATTTTTTAATCATTTAAAACATCAATGCTAATGTTGGTCCTTATTTTTTGTTCCATTAACATGGGTATTATACTAGAAACCATCTTTTTTGCTCATTAACACTCCAAGAGATTAAATAAAAACATGCATCAAGCAACAAATGTGCTTTCTAAGTTTTGATGTTTATGGCACAGAACCTCATAAACTCAGCCTTAAAGTGTTTTGTCAGTGTTAGACACTATAAAGATTTGGTTTTTTTACTTTCATTTCACAGCCTATCATTTGCCCATTACAGGCTTGTTTTTACTGAATTCCCACTGCATTTCATTTCTTTTTAGAAACATTTTCTTATGTACTCATCTGAAATGTCTTTATGCCTGCATGCTGGGAACATCCGTATCTCAGCTCTCTTTGATGATGTTCCCTCTGTTTAATTCGGGTGCTTTTCATATTTGGTGCACTAATTGGCTTTTCACAGTCTGGCTTTTCAACTCTGCATGATAGATCTCAGTGCATTAAACCCATTTTTACCTTTGTTTCCTCTCCCATTCTCCAGCTGAGTTTTTTTTTCCTTGTTATTAGTTCTGTGCCGTCGTCTTTCCTGCCAGCAAAGTGTAATCACATAGATCAAAATTGCTTCAAATTAGCTTCTTGCCCAGCTCTTTCCTTACTCCATGAGAGTTTATTTAAGGCAGACTGACTGAAGCTGTGGGCTAAAATCTGGAGTCTGGACAGGAGGTGTGGAGCCAACCAATACATGTCCTTTAAAAATGCTTTGTGCCAAATAAAACCAGCCTTCCTACGTGACATTTACTTGCAAAGGTTATTTGGATGGAGAATTCCCTTGCATCTGCTTTGCTCTTCACATCAAGTGCCTCACTCGAAAAAAAAAGCTTTAAGAACCCCAAAACAACGAAAACACACCCTAAAACGTTTAGTCCTTCACCCAAAATGGGATAAATTACCAGAACTAGACCACATTTTCATTAACCTCTTATCAGCATTGAGGTTGGTATCTGCTAAGGGAAAATGCCATATGTGAGTTCAGGGAAGCCAAATGAAATGGTGGAAAACTGAAATAAATAGTTCCACCCATTCCCAAAAGAGTGCCAGTGGAGTGTCATCCGTTCCCTAAGGGGTGTTAAAACCAAACAACTTCAGTATTTTTCGTCATTTTTAAAAATTGTTCCAAGTTATGATGGTGACTGGCAGCAAAGCAGGGACTCATTCGAGAGTGTGGATGGGACAGGAACGAGGGAAAGGAAATTCCCTTGTGCATAGGTCACTGTTCCTTACCTGGGAATTTAGAGAAGACAATTTTGAGACGATGCAGCAATGAAATCAGGTCATTTCCAGGCCATGGCAAAATTACCTATATGCTCATAAAACGAGACTCTGGTGAAAACGAAATGTTCAGAATCCTACGGCTGAACTGGAATATATTGAATCTCTCAATATGAATGCTTGTTTCTGTCCAATGCCTTACTCTGCGTTTTTTTCAGTGTGCTAAAATTATTTCCAACACAAGCAGCAGGGCCTGGATTTTACAGGGGAAGAAGACTTGGCAGCCTGTATCTGTTTCCTTATAAAACACTTTGTGAGGTGCACACAGTGAATTAATTAGAAAATAGAATAGACAAATACAAAGCTTTGCTCTTTATTAGACAGACTAATAAATATGGCTAGATACCATATCAGGTTTGGTGATTAAATGGCCAATTCCAGCTGGTTGGGATAAAAGTAACTGAAGCCTAAACCACCCTGATGGGATGAGGAACCTGCAGCATTGAAATGGAAAAACTGGAGAGTGTTGGGTCATGGCATTTGAGTTTGATGTGTGAATATCCATATCACAGCTCTGGAAAGGCTGGCTCATGCACGGGGCAGAGGAAGAGCCAAATGCTGGCTCAGGACATGGCACCAGCCCTTCCTCCACGCTCCTGCTTCTTTTTCAGCAGCAGCTTGGGAGTGTTGGATTCATTTGTAGCTTAGAAGATAAAAATAGGCAACAGAAGGAAAAATTTTTTGCAAAGCAGAGAGGATTGGTTTTATACCCCATTTGAAAAGTTCGGAAGGCCGTGGAGAAAGAACAAAAAGCTTATTGCTGGTCTGTGAAACATCTGGAAAAGTGATGGAACTGGGGCCGCAGAGATGCTCAGAGCGCTGAGGCACCTCTCCTGTGGGCAGAGGCTGGGAGAGCTGGGGGTGTCCAGCCTGGAGAAGAGAAGGCTCCAGGCAGACCTTAGAGACCCTCCCAGTGCCTAATGGGGCTGCAAGGGAGCTGGAGAGGGACTTGGGACAAGGGATGGAGTGATAGGACGAGGGGGAATGGCTTCAAACTGACAGAGGTCATATTTAGACTGGATATCAGGATGAAATTCTTCCCTAAGAGGGTGGGGAGGCCCTGGCACAGGGTGCCCAGAGAAGCTGTGGCTGCCCCTGTGGAAGTGTCCAGGGCCAGGCTGGACGGAGCTTGGAGCAGCCTGGGACAGTGGAAGGCGTCCCTGCCCAGGGCAGGGATGGAAGGACACGGTCCTAAGGTCCCTACCAACCCATTCCATGTTTCTATGATCTTGCTCAGGTACCCTCACAGCTTCTCCAAGCCAAGCACTGCCCTCAGCCCCCTGCATGGACCTTCCTCCCCTAAACCTGCCCCCATGGTCCCGATTCCTTCCTGACCCACTCCCCAGGGGACTCCTCTGGGCACTCCTGTTGTTTCCAAGTGCCAGTGACCAGCACATCCTGGGAAAGGATTTTTGTTTTGGCTGCTGAGAACAGAGTTTGCAGATGAGGGAGAGGCCCAGGGAACCACTGGTGCTCTGTGTGTCATCAATTAAAACCCAGCAGTTCTCAGGCCGAGTGCCAGCCTGACTGAGCATCACCAGTGGAGTCCACTTAGCTCTGGCTGGTTCCACACGGTGCAGACTCCAGGCTGCTCTTTCAGCAGGGCTAACGGGATTGGAGACAACTTTCCTCACTGAAGTAAACAGGAATGACAGGCTGAGTAATATAAAGCTTTTAAGGTTACATAGACGGCTCAGCAGACAGAAATTCTGCCCTGTTTGTCTCAAGTCGGAATATTTTCCACTTAAATTTAAAATAACTGCTGATTTATGCAATCAAAGCAAAAGTTGGAATAAGTTACGTGGTCTTTTAAGGTAATCACTTAAAAATGTCTAATGTAAATGGAACTGCTTGCTTAAAATAGACAAAATATAATCTATTCAGAAAAAAAAAATCCTTCAGATGTAACCATCAGCATTCAAGTGCAAAGCAGGCTGTGCTTTCCACAGCATCATCTGTTTGTTCAAATGCAATACGAGATGTGAAACACTCTTAGGAATGTTTTTTCCACCACATTTATTTGGTTTTCTTTTATGTATTTCTGACAGCACGACGTACAATTGTTGTTGGAGATTTTTGGAGACCTTTTAACCTTGCGTTCTTTGATCTTTTGTACAATACTGGAAGCAAAGTGATCTGAATGACAAATACAAGCATTTAAAATGAGTTGGGGAAAGCTGTCTTTAATCCTTGGATTTTGCCAGGCACTGTGCCCAGCCAACAAAACACTCAACGCATCCCTGCCTGAAAGTGTCATAATTTTACACAGGGAAATGTCTGTGTGCCAAATATATCACCAAATGTTCGAAACCAAAACTGCACAAAAGTTTCTTTTTTGTTTTGGAATTTTCTTTTCAATAATGACAAGGAATTAAGTAATTGTTAAATATGAATTCTAGAAAAAGCCCTCTGGTCCCTCACGTTTTATGAGTAGATCACAGTGTTACAGGGTTACAGTGATGATCTTGTGAACATGGATTTCAAACTCAAATGTGTCAAAAAAATTTGTACAAACTTTCTGGATGGCCAGGCTGATTGTTCTGTGGTTTTTCTTTTTTTTTTAATGTGTTACTCTGATGAATTTTGCACAGAAAATTTATTTTCACAGCGTACCTCACAAAAAGTAGTTTTATTTTTTTTTCCTTCTTCCGTTTAACAAAATTGCTAAAAGTTATTTCTAAACAAGGCAAAAATGATGAAGCTGTTTGGTGGCAAAAAAGTTCACCTTAAAAAGTAATTTTGTGTTCCAAGAAGTAGAAAACGGGAGGGATCTGCTTTGGTTGGCTGAATAAAATGCAGAGCCTACTGGAAGCCTTCAGCTTTTTTATTGTTTTTTCCATTACTGTAGAAGTGCTTCAAAAGCCATAACGAACCTCGTAACTCTGAATAATTTCACTCAAATGCTGTTTGCTTCAGGACAGGCTCTGCCCTCGCTGGCACCTTGGTGAGAGTGCTCTGGGCTTGCAGCAAAATTGTTTCCAACGATTCCAATTCCCAGTGATTGACTCTTGGAAAGGCTCACAGCTGATGGCGTGGCAGGAGAAATTGAAACCTAAATACCACCTTTGTTACAAGTTTTGATTCGAGGCAGCACCATCCATTTTGTGCCTGCTTCATTTTTTAACAGACTCGTTTGTGTGGCTGTCAAAACCAAATTAAAGGAGCAGTGTGCCCGCCATGCCAAATACAATAATTCTCTTGAAACTTGCTTTTCCAGTAGTGATGCTATTCTTTCTCTTCCTTTTTTTAGGAAATGGCTGTTTTAGAAGGCAATGATGTGTGTTAGCAACAACTTTGTGAATACTTATTATTTTAAGCTGTAATTCTCCCATTTATTCGTCAAAATAGAGAAAAGCATTAGAATTTCATGAAGTTAAAAAGTGCTGCTGCCTCAGTGCAGAGCAGTCACCCTTCAGTTTGTGGCATCAGAGTTCAGGAGTTTCTTTCCCACTATAAAGGCCAGTATTTCTGAGGGGAAATGGTGTAGTAAACTTAATAAAATTGATTCAAACATACAGAACCTGTAATTACAGGGGATGAGGTATCAGACATAAGAGGACCTTCTGATCCTGAAAACAAAAGCCAAGTCACAGTAATACAAAAAACATTCAAGCTCTGAGACAGAAGACAGTCCCCATTCCAGCTGGTGCTTATCTGGTTTGCCAGATAAACTTAGAAATCAGTAATTATCCCTGCCCCTCAACAGCAGATATGAAAGTTTTTTAGGCAAGTGGAAAGGTGGCTGTGTGCTTGGGAGGGGGAGAAAGGTTTAAATGGCTCAGCTCAGAACAGGTTAGTGTTGATCTTGCCTGTTAATATTTTCAATTTAATGAAAAAAAAAAAATTTTTGTGGTGTTCTGAGGAAGTTAGTGGGGCATTTTCTGCCTTGTTTGTGTAGCCAGTGTATTCACTGGGGTGCTGCTGGCCAGCCCCTGAGGCGGGCTCTGTGCAATTTGGTGGCCTGGCTACCCCAGGGACAGGCTGGGTGGCCGTGCTTGGGCCTGTGAATCTGCACAATAAATTGTATATAAATGTTATACACTTGAATTTGCTGCTGTCTCAGGAAAATGGGAATAACTCTGCTGTTCCAAACCCTGGGCTGCTGCTGGCCTCTTTCTTGATGGTAAGGCCAGGCAGTGGAAATGGACGTGTAGTTTAGAACTCCATGGGTTTTGCTGTTCCATTTTTTTCCACTCTTTCTTTGCTTTCCTCTCACCCTGTGAAGCGAGCTTGTTCAGAAAACACAGGCTCACCACTTGCTTCCCTTTGTGAAGGTTTGGAGAAGCAACAAACAAATTAAAAATTGAAGCAAAAAGCTCCTTCTCTCTTTGTGGCCAGGGCAATAAACCAGGTGGAGCGACTGGTTCCCAGTTCTGCCCCCTGACTGGGATGGCAGCGCGTGCCTCAGCTGCCTGGTGTCACAGGTGAGGGGGAGTGAGGGAGGGAGCTGCTCTTCAAGAGATGCCTGGTGGCTTTGTAGAAGCTTATAATCACCTCTGAGCCCCTGGTTCTACTGCCCTTTGTTCTGTTCATCCACACCGTGCTGCCCTTTAGGGGCACGGAGCTGGGCTCCAGCTCTGTGAGAGGTGTTTGGGCAGGAGGGCACAGGCTGCCCCGGCTGGGCTCCTGTGGTGGGCTCATGGATTCCAGCTGCTCCAGCTTCTGTTCCCAGTACAGACATCTCCCAGCTGCACCTGGGTTACACCCTGGCAGTTAAATGTTGGATGTTTGGCAAGTTGCACAGTCTGTGAGAAATACTGCCTGCTTCCCTGGGGCTGACAGGGCTTGGGAGGAAACATTTATCAGAGCGACTCCTTGTTTTCTCTACCTTCCTTGCTCTTCCTTATGCATGGCATTAAAATGAAAGGGTGGCATGAGAGGGAGGGTGATGAATTTCTTTAATTGTGAGGCTCTCTAACAACTTCCCCAAGGGCCTGTCACACGGACCAGGGCTGCTTAGGAGCTGATCTCCTCCAGGGCTCTGATCACCAGCACTTTTCCTGACAACGAAACCTCTCATCTGAAGCTCTGCTGGTGCCTTGTAAACATCCTTTACGTGTCTCAACGCTCAAGAGAACATAATGATTGTGTCTTATTTGGCTGTAATTAGTGCAAATGAAAACGAGGCACAAGTGTTTAAGGGCAAGGTGGTGCTGTCCCATGTGGGTGGTACTGGGGCTGTGCAGCCACCGCTGCTGTCATGAAACCAGCTTAGAAAACATCTCTTCCCTCGCACTGCTGCCCATTCCTCCCCTGTTACAGAATCACAGAATGGTTTGTGTTGGAAGGAACCTTAAAGATCCCGTAGTTCCAGCTTGGAGCCATGTGGTTGATAAGAAAAATCTCATTCTAGGCCCTTTTTTTTGAGTGTAGCCAGCACTGGTGTTTAAATGAGCTATTCATCCTTAGACTGTACTCTTTAATTTGATGTGCTTATGGTTTGAAGCATATTGCTCAGCCCAGCACAGCTTTCCATAGTACTCAGCACCAGCAAGCCAAGAGAAAATTCAGATATTATTTGTGCATTGTACATAAAAATAAGATAATTGTATAACATGTCATGGCAGTGGGCAAAAAGAGGAACCTCATACACCTGGTTTGCCCTTTTGTTTGAGCTTTTGGGTAGCTGCTTGCTGTTTTTCCAGTGTGGCACAGTGAGCTGTGGCTGCTGCACCACGCAGAGGTGCTGCTCCAGACGTTCATGTACGAGGAGCAGTCGGATCAATATCAATCTCTGCAGCCCTGTGAGCTCACAGAGGCTCACAAGTGCAGGTAGTTCAGCCCTGGTTGTGCTCACAGCAGGGATCAAAGTGAGCTGAGTGCTGTTGTAGCTCTGGGGATGTAGAGGTGGCTGAGACAAGCTTGGAAACGAGCGTGAATGAGCTCTGGCATTTGCCACAACGAGTAAATGTAATAAAGGACTAAAAAAAAGACGGGAGGAGAAGAAGATCTCTAGTGCTGATGAAATCAGTCTGATATAATGCAAGGAGTATTGCTGCGGTGTGCATTGGCTATTGTCCAGTGTTATATTCTGTGCTTGTGGTGGAAATGGGGTGGTTTTGAGGGAATTGTGAAGGATTCTGTACTCTGCAGTGGCAGCTTTAACATAAACTTGCAGCACATGTGCACCATGGAGCACTGCAAGACAAATCTGCCTGGTCTGGTGTAACTACAATAACACTTGTGGCATTTTTGAACTATTTTTTTTTTGATTACACTCTTTATTCTGAAGAATTTCTTCCATCTCTTCTTACCTTTCTTTAATTTTCGCTAAAAAAATCCCAACAAACCCCCAACCTCCCCCACAACCAACCCCAAACAAAACTACAGTTATAATTTCTGTAACCTAAACTACTTATAAATTGATGGTGAAGAGTGATTTCACTGTAATCTCCGTGTTTAAGCATCTGTGGCTATAATGTTGTGTGGTTATATCTGCAGGAAGTAAAGGTCGAAACTAATTTTTCAGAATTCTCACAGATTTAATCCTGTTCTTCTGGAATTCTCAGAAACATCGCCTCTGATTCAGCCTTCCACAAGCTTGTGGCTTCCAGGGATGCTCTTTAGGTTGTTCTGGGTTTGTACAAAAGTCTCAATAGTGAGCCATATATTTTTCCTTTTCCAACCGCCTGTGTGCATTTAGGCATATTTCATAGTGGAAAGTTGAAATAAAACTAGCCTTGGTAGTATTTAGATCTCAGTGTATTTCCTCAAAAAGGCCCATAAAAACCCATGGATAAGCCAAATGGGCTGTGTAAGTCCAAACTAAAAATTAGATTTGAGGGCAGAAATATGTTAGATTAGAGGTATTTTTTCAGGCAGACCCATAAAAGTTTGGGAGAGTTTTCTTCATCTAATTCAATCTCGAAAAAAAACCCCAATAGCCTATAAGCATCCTTTTTCCTGCCCAAATGGCTCTTCTGCCTTTGCAAGGTAATGTGCTTGTAATTCCAAGCCTGGAATTCTTGTAGGAGTGTATTCAAACACCTCACTGAGGTCTCTTATATTGAAAAACAAATCTGATTATTTTTACTTACAGATGTTCTTTCTCCCTGAGGGAAGAACTGCAAGATAAATTGTAGAATTACTAGATTGTTTTAATTCTCACACCTACCCACTATCAAACTTCTTTTTAAAAAATGCTTTTGAAATCCATTTAGTCATGTTATCCCAATTCCTGTGGCTTACCAATGAAGAAGATAAGGCAGTTCACAATAAAATTCTGTTTTTCTCGATCTGTATCACTATGAAAAGAATTTAATAAGGGGCTAGTCTTGGGATGTTTGCTGTAATCAGCAAGTTTAGTTTCATTACAAGGAAATTAAAATTTAATGGCAGAATACATTCTTTAGAGAGAGTGTAGTGATATACTTCTGTGCAGGCAACTCGACTGGGTCTAGTCCAGGGAGTCCTAGGTTTTATGGCAAATAATTGATAATTAATTGTCCACAACTAATTGTACTTTAGGATTAGACAGTTATTGGCAAACACCTTCCTGGAGGTTTGAAACGAAACTCTTCAGAGCAGTAACATCCACAGTGAGAGTGCCAGCTGTCCAAATGAGAAGCAAACAGACCAGTTTGGACACTGGTTCAGGCAGGGTTGAGTGGTAGAAGCTGGGGTGCAGCTTGAAATGATCAAACGTTCACAGACAGATTCATCAATTCCATTGCAGAGTCTAATGAATTTGCTGAACTTGATTTAGTCCCTGGAAAACAGCGATGTGAGGAGCTGCTTATGTAAGTAAGATCAGCATCTGTGCTTATGTTAGTTAGGAAAAATTAGGAAGGTTATTAATGCTTCAAATCACTGACTGAAATTAAAAGGAAAAAAAAAAATAGCCCATAATGGGACATCCATGCTGTGGTGTAATTATGTGCATCACCCTTTCTCTGATTAAATGCAATTCAAGCTTCTATTAAAAAGAAATAATAATAATAAAAAAATCTTACAACAATTACAAATCTCTCTAAAACTCTTACGCCTGTTTCTGGTTTAGCAACTGCTCCAACCACAGCCCTAAAGACCTTTGGGGCAAACAGCAGCCTGATGCAGTGTCTGAATGTTTTGTTTGGGGTACTGGTAATTGCAGCATTAAACCCACAGGTATTACATGGGTTTCAAGGCCTGTGCAGCTTTGTGATCCCGTTGTGCTTCTGAAAATGTGAACAGATGGTTCATGCCTCCTTCAGGGCTCTGTATCCTCTGTATCTACAGACAGCGTGGTAAGGGATGATGGGGTGGCAGGTTTGCTCTTCCCTGGACCTTACTTTGTGCTCAGCTCTGCATTAGAACTCCTTCCTAATGTTGACAAAACTGTATCATCTCCTGTCTCTGCAGCAAACACAGTGATCAGAAGTTTATCTAAGCTCTTGCTGTGGAGTGGGTGGTGTGTGTTTGGTGTTTAAGTTAATAGCCTTGCATTTTTATATCAAAATACTCAATGTAATTATTACTTTGTAATCTTTCAAGTTGTCACTAAATTGAAGAACGACAGTTTTCTGAACACGGGAAAAATCAGCTTTATCTCTTAAATTAATTAGCAGGAGACTGCATAAACACTAGAAATAATTTAATAAAGAAGGGACTCCAGATGGCTGAAGGTAGACTCAGGCATTCAGAACGTTCCCCATCCTAATTGCAATACCACGCGCAGACATACGTCCTTATGCCTTGGGGAATTTGCAGATGAGCTCCACCACAATCTGCTGGGAGGCAGAATAGTCACAGGGCTTTATTGTCACAGAAAAAGCACAATGTCTATTGAAGAAAACTAATTGCTGACAGTTTTGGAGCTGGCTGCGGTGCACGACGCATTTGTTCTGCCCTGTAGATTCTTGTTTCAAAAAGTGAACTACACACATGCAAATAGAAATATATTGCTCCAATCTCCATGGCATTTATGTACAATTTCCCTCCAAAGACTCCAAGCTCCCTTTGTCTGTACAGGTGCTCATTTGGCAGTGGGATTTTTCCAAAGGTTCCCTTTCAATGCAGCTCTGGCGAGGGACCCTAGATGGCACAGCCCAGGTCCTGAATAACAGACTAGTGTGAAAGGCTTTAAAATATGTGCTTCAGCACATCCCTCTCTCCTTTCAGGAGGCAGCAAGGGAACAGAGTGGTCCAGTTTCTCCTTGGGGATGCTCTGGGATGCTGCTCTCATCTGAGAGCAAAGAAAGAGCTGTAATTCGGGACTCTGACCCAAAAACACCTGCAAAAGAGAAGGGAATCCCACAAACATCTGTGTTTCTGATCTCCAGCCGCCATGGTAGCATGGTTTTGTTCACAGTATTTTTCTCCTTCTTTTGTCCTTCTCTTGCTGAGAAAAATCCAGCAGGCAATGTCAATATGACCTTCAAGACTTCAAATACCCACTCCTAACTGACTTAAAACAGAGACAAATTGCAGCCTGGCTGCAAAGGGCTCATCTGTGTATTCCAAATGAAGGAGGTTTATGCCATAGAATATTTTCCAGAATTAATGAAAGCACCCCCACGTGGAGATATGCAGAGTAGTTACTTGCTGATAACTCAACAGTGTGTTCTTGGTAGGCCACCTGCAGGTGTAGAAAAGTTTATACTGGAGTTCAATGGCTTCTCCAGGAAGCAAGGGGATCTGTGGGTTGTGTGAGGTGCTTTTGAGGGTGTGCTTTAACCTTTTTCCCTGTGAACCCTCATTATTCATTCTCTGCCCAGTGAGAAGCCATTTTTCAGACTTTCAATGCCAATCTTGGAGTGGTGGAGGGTTCCGGCTGAAGGAAGGGCACCTCACGTGTCACAAGAGCTGGAAGGTTATCAGTCTTGGAAGGGTTGTGCTTGGGCACTGAGGCTGTGTGAGAGAATTCAGCAGCCAGACCAAGAGAAAATGTGTTTGTAGTGATAAATTAGCTCTGCCTGCTGTTGGGTTTTGCTGATGAAATGCGCTCCTCTGATTTGGTTGCGTCGGCTTGGGCACTCAAGGAAGTCACGGTTGCCACTGGGATACCTTTGTCAGCGTGGAAAAAGACTGAATACACAATTTGTATCTGAAATCGAAGCAGTTGTGTGTGGATTGATTGAAATGGAGCCCAGGCAGTGCCTCCTGGGATCTGCAGTCACGCCGGGGCTCAGAGGAGGATAAACTTTGGTCCAGCCGGGTTGGGAAGGGATGAGAGCATTCAGAGCTTGGAGAGGACACATGTGAGATGACCAGAGGGATCAGGAGTGTCTCCAGCTCAGGGAATTAGAATAGTTTGGGCTAAAGAGATCTTTAAAGGGAACCTCCTCCAACCCCTCTGCAATGAGCAGGGTCATCTCCAACTAGACCACGTTCCTCAGAGTCCTGTCTGACCTGACCTTGGACACTTCCAAGGATGGGGCATCCACCACCTCTCTGGACAACTGTGCCTGAAGTTCATGAAGGAATCCTGACAGAGTAAGAGTTTATACCTTCTCCTCTAAGTAATATAAAGCGAAAATTGCAATAAAGAGAAGTTGAGACTTTGGAGAAAGGATTTCTTTGCAATATTAATGTAGAGGCTGGATAATGTACCAGGGGAGCACTGCCAACACAAATTTGACAAAAGAATGAGTGTGGATTATAGGAATAAAACTATTCAACCTCCTCTTGGCACCTGCTATAATCCATCAGACCTCTGGGAAATTCAAATGTATAAGCACCTCCTGGAACAAAACAATTGCTATTGCCTTCCTATTTTAAAATTTCATGTGCCTAGTCATGAGGGGAAAAAACAAAAGATCTGAAAACGGTTACAGATTTATCCACTGCCTTATATAGGCAGCTCACATCTGAGATGGGAGCATTTTAGTGCTGAAAATTGATTTCTGGACAAAATGGGGATCAAAGAGGTAAAAATGGGAACTCAAACCATGTTTTTATCAGCAGCCAGACTTCAGACAACTGCATGGTGGGAAGGCTTAGCAGCAGGCTGAGCTGTGGCTTGATGATATGATAAACCTGGCTTTTCCATCAGTGATGGAGGATCAGAAATGCTGTTGCTGCCTGACACAAAGCTCTGATCAGAGAGAACTTTGCTTGGAAGGTCGAAGTGTTGTTTAAAGGAATGTTTATGGATTAACTTTGCAGCGGGAAGGTTCTGCGCCGCGCTTGGAGCTTTGTCAGCGGGCATAAATTCAACAGAAAGGAGCATGAAATTCAGGCTGTGCTCTCTGATTAACCAAATGCAGTTCTGGGCCAGCATTGTACAGTTGGTGTTTCACTGGTGTTTTTATTATTTATTTTTTA
This sequence comes from Oreocharis arfaki, assembly GCA_013398015.1. Classification (NCBI taxonomy): domain Eukaryota; kingdom Metazoa; phylum Chordata; class Aves; order Passeriformes; family Paramythiidae; genus Oreocharis; species Oreocharis arfaki. Next base: position 805,115 of record VZRR01007334.1, on the reverse strand, counting down.
ATAGAGATATTTGCTACTTTTTTAAAGGAGGGCTCTTAGGGGATGTTTTCTCAAAGACTTATCTGGGAGCTGGAGCTGTCCAGAGAGGGGTGATGAAGCTGGGGAAGGGTCTAGAAAAAACATCTTGTGAGGAGCAGCTGAAGGTGTTTCGTCTCTATTAAATGACCCATAGGATTTCCAGAGAGGTTGCACATGGGCTGTGTGAAATTTTTTTGATGTGTTGCATAGAATCTCTTATGACACATACAATTCTCAAAGAAGTTAATTTTATAACAGAAATCAATGAAAACTATATATATATATATAAATGCCCTTCATGACTGTGCTCCTGCATCTACAAGTTTTCAAGATTTTTGGACATTGTCCAATCATAGTTAGGAAACATTCTTTTGCAATGATAATATTAATTAAAGTTGCCTTACCAAAGCAGCAAGGTTAAAGGAGGAGCTGCCTACTATTTTGCTGTAGAGAAACATACTGGTTAAAGAAGAAGAGAAAATGCTGATGGACTAAAGATTCTTGATCTCAGTTATTAAATAAATGCCTTATCCAGCTGATCAAAATATTTCTTGTAAGAATAGTGAGATGCATCTAGTTTTTGGCCAGCTGATTACTCACCTTGAGTTATACTATGGGTGGTAAAGAAAGATATCAGGAAAATAAAAGAACTTTTTAATTCCAGGGTATGTAATTATTTTTTGAATAGGTGAATGAAATCTGTGGGTGGTGAAAAACAATCCCATACAGAAGGAGTAGCAGGTGTAATGTTACTTGTTTCCCTCTGTCTCCTGTAAACCAGGAAGTCTCTCTCAAATGAATCAGATTCTGGTAAAACACTTCGAAAATGACAGAACCTTTCCTCTCTAGTTCTTCCAGCTGAAGATGTTCTTCTCTCATCTTTGTTGTGAAAAACGCCCTTACTTACATACTCAACATCATAAATTCCTTTGCTCACTTTTAGTTTGTCTGTATCCAGCTCCTGTTTTCTCAAATGACTGTATTAAAACAAGATGTTAATTGGATAGAGGCTGACCTCTGATAAGCTTGCATGCCTTTAATTTCCTCTCCCCTGTTTATGAGCTCTTCTTTACAAAAATGTCTGGAAAAGTAAAAATCTGTAGTGTGGGCAAATGCTCCGGAGATGAAAGGATGCCTTCTCAGGGGGAGTGCTGTTCTCCAGACCCCCTGGGTTATCAAATGCTCTGCTCTGACTGTAATTGCACAGCTCGAGAGGCTGCCCCTCTGAGAAGTCAGAGTAAGGAAGCATTTAGAGCTTAACTCAATCCAGCTGCAGTTCCTGGGAATTTCCCACAGCCTGAAGTGTCTGAGGATCTGCCTCTTATGCCAAGCTCTTAAAATCACTGTCAAATAAACAAGCAGAGCATCAGACTGTAGTTGCCTACTCTCAGACTTTGGATGTATCAAACCAGCAGTGCCATCTCAAACTTATCCTGGTGTCAGCAGAGTTTCCTGGTTTTCCTCTTACCTCCTGCTTTTATCCCCATCAGATTCTACTTCTGCCTCTGGGCCTTGCCCTCCACGCAGTGGTGGTGGCTTGTGAGGGAAAACTGACACTGAATGAGCAAATACTGAGCTGGTACAAAGTTTAATGCTGTTGAGATGGAACACCTGAGGCCAGGAAGTGACCTATTGCTCGGTGTCATTGCCTTCATTTTTAATAGACTTAAAAGAATATGAACTTTGGAAAGGGGAGTGGGGAAACATGGACTTCTCAGGGCTGCTCAATGAAGCTATGAAAGAACAAGCACAATACCAGTAGTCCTTCTTGCAGCTCTGCCTGGGGCCTTGCTGAGCCCTTCTAGTGCTTTTTGGAGAATCTTGCAATTTATTCCTGCTATGACCTTGAAAGTACTTTGGCATAATACGTGTGTGTGTGGGAAATTTATCTGTTGGTGCATTGTCTTGTTCAGAACACAGGGGATTGTTGTATGAAGCACCAATTGATATTTGTTGAATGAAGAGGACAGGTTATAGGGTGTCTGGTTGCAGCTTAAAAAATGGGAGTGTGTTGTCAGAAACTGAAGATAAATTCTGCCAGGCTAAAAGAGAGAAAGCTGTTTCTGCCTTTATGGAGAGGTTAAGTTCCCTGCTATCTCCTTGATTAAATTAGAGCTGGAAAGGATGTGAAGAGGCTCTTGGGGGGGAGAAAAACAGTTCCTGTAAGAAATACTGTCCATTCTTTTGAAGAGAAGCTATTCAAAGGGTTTTGAACTTTAAAGTAATCTAACTGGTAAAAGTGGTCCAAACTAAAGACTCAGCTGTCTGCTGAAAGAACACAAACCATAATTTGTTTCTCTGTTTTTCTGCTGTGCTTTTGTGCAAATAGATGCAAATAACCAAATAACTGGGTGGGAAGCATAATTGCCACACTTTGGAACACGGAGCTGAGTTATCAGGGAGACATTTCAGCTCCCACCGCTGCTGCTGCAGGAGTCGGGGAGCCTAATGAGATGAGCAGACTGAATTAGTTACATGTTTTCTTGGGGAATTTCCAGCAAAAACAGCTGGTTACTCTCTCCCTGACTAGTTCATCAATGTCTTTTTAGGTTGTTGTTGATCCAGCCAGATTGTTCCCAGACTCATAACTCATCTCTTCTTATATGCTACACCGGGCATCTTACAGAGAAAGGGTGGGAACAGTTTTCTTATCCAGAGAATCCCTATATTCAGAGCAAATTTAGGAAATAATTCGTGCCTTCAAACAGTCTGCTGTGCTCAACCACCCCTAGTGCCTTGTTCTGATAAATGTGATCAACTTATCTGCTGTCCTTGCTCCATATTGGAATGGCACTGCCTTTTACATCCACTGTGGAAAACCTGTATAACCTGGTGATAAATATCCAACAAATTCCAGAGGACTGTGATTTAAACCACATGAAGTTTACCAGTACCACTCTAGGACAAGAAGTTACAAGTGAGATTTAAAGGAAAAAAAAAAGGAAATTATTGAGAAACACTACTTGCAACGCTATTTTTTCACTTGTCAGCCTAGTCTTATTGTTGTTCGTGGATTTATAGCAATGGCAATTTTGCCCTGTATTTTGATTTGCAAGGGTGAGCAGAAATATTGTTCCTTGTTATTGCAAACTTTATAGCAGAGAAACCAGAGGTAACTCACCTGATTTCACCTAAAGATGTCTCCAAGCAGTTAAGGGAAAATGCTTTATTTCTGCCAAGCCATTAAGAGAATTCTTTGTTAAAAGAGTCGCCCTAGCCTAAGTCTTGTTTATGTGGAGCCATTATAATTAGTTAGGATTGCTCCAAGTGTCAGCCAGGAGTCAGGGAGCTGCAGGGAAATAAGTCCGACCGGTTTATGGCTTCCCACTTTGGAGTGATGGCCTGCCTCAGCAACCTGCAGCATGCCAAATAGTTTCTGATGGCACGAAAACTCAAATTTTATTACTTCTGAAGGTCACAGCATCTTAAATGTATCACAAATACACATAAACAGCTGTAAAATGCAAATTCACTTCCTCCAAGTCAAGCAAAATTTTCTGCAGTATATTTTTAGTTGGTTTCTTTTTTACTTCTTCTGAAATCAGGTCTGTAAGATTTATTTATGGAGTGGCTGAGTTGGTGTCCATGCTAGAGATATAATCTCAATTAATTGTTTCTGTTTTTAAAAATTGTTTTGGGGTTTTTTTATCGTTTTGGGTTTTTTTTTTAATTAAAGAACTCAGTTTACACTACCAAACTTTCCCGTTTCGTGTTTATTTATGTCAGATGAAACATAGTGATTTTTTTTCCCCTGTAGCCAAGAATAATAACATCTTTTTAATACAACCTTTGTTTTTTAGTTGAAATCTACTTTGTCCTGAGAGGGGTGGCTAAATATTAAATTGTTGCAGCAGCATGACGTGAGGTGTTATTTCATGCCTAGATGAGAGGTTCAGGTCTGCCTGTGACAAAGAGAAAAGATGATCCCACGTGTTGGTGCTGCAGGCACTGACTGATAGTCCCCAATGGAGCAGAAGGACCCAGGCCAGGATATCTTTTTTCCACAAGAGCATTTTGTCTTTCATGTTTGCTGACTTAAGGCTTCAGGAGTGCTCTCTTAAGAGATTACCTATAACCTCAGTGGTATTTTTTTACTGACAATAAAAGCTGCCTTTCTCTTCCAAAAACCTAGTGCTTTCCCAACATATTTTTCTCTCTTTCACCGAAAGAAACAAGTCTGAAAACAAGAGTTGCAGGGATCCTTGGAGAGAAAAAAAATGCGTAATCATAACTTATGACTGATTTTTTTTTGTCTGAAGATCTGTGATGTGTTTTATGAGCATTTTATCTTTCAATAAAATGTTTTTCAGCTGCCTGAATTCACATGAAATGGCAGCAAAATATTTTTTGGTTTGATACTTAGATTTTTGAACAGTTCTGGTTGACAGGATTATTGATGAAGGCCCTTGGAAGCTTTTCTGAGGCTGTCTTTTGGTAGGCTTTCAGTTCAGAATTATCCACTAGGTTAAATTAGAATTAAAAATGTTAAGAGTTTGCCTTCAAACAATTTATGTTTAATTTTATTGGTTTTTATGCTAGAGTTTGCCTTCAAACAATTTATGTTTGATTTTATTGGTGTTTATGCTAGAGTTTACTTTAGCTTGGTATAAAAATACCAGTTAGTCTTTATCTTTTGTTTTTGAAAGAAACCCCCACAACCTGCAAACAGAACTGGAAACTCCAACAAGAATGGTTTTTATCTGTTTAACCATGATTGATGACTGTTTCTTTGTTTTTTATAAATCCAGAACTTCGGGCTTAAATTAATAATCTCTTTTCATTCTCTTCCATGAAAGAAAGAAATCTGTCAAGTTTTCATGTAGGTTTTGTGTTTGAAGAGAACTGGAGAAATTTGGGCATTTAGAGCATTGCATCTCTCCCAGTCCCTTAAAAAAATGTGTAGGCAATCCTATGCAGGAGGATTTTATAAATTCACATTTTACAAATGTGAATTTACAAAAAGCCAGGATTTCTGTTCTAACCCAAGATTTCTGTTGGAGAAATCTTGTTTTAGATGCTTCTCGTGGAGCAGGGGAGAGGAGGGCACCTCAATTTTCTTGCTTGATGAGAGGTGTGACTTGGTGAGGAGGGGAAAGGCTGTATTTATTTAAGTACTATAGTGTGAATTCCATAAAAGTACTTTATCCGTTTAAGACTTTAAGTTTGGAGGAAGCTGCTTGGTCTGAAACACTTCTTATCTAATCAGGCTTCTAATGTAAGGCATCTCTATAGTCGGTGGAGGAAAACAGACCCTTGAGAAATCAGTTTATCAGAAATAAAGTGGGGTGAAGCTTCATCTGGTTGTGCCTCTCCCCCTGGGTTATTTTTGGGGGGTATGGAAGGAAGGAGGTGGCAGAGATAAGCACTGGTTACTGTCCTCAGACAGTGAAACTAAGAACAAGAACTCTTCAGCCTTAAAGTGAGCAGGTTCAGCTTGATGACTTCAGTGCGATTTCTGCTGCACCCATCCCTCACCAGCCCGATGTGCAGGTCAGATATGATGCTAAATATGTGGTGACTGGCACCATCACGTTTCTTCCCGGTTTTCTACTGCAGCTGTTATCAAATTACTGAATTTTCTACCTCTGTGTCTGACTGCTGTCAAGGGGAACAGTCTGCCTGCCACGATTGATGGCAGCTTTTCCCATCGCTGCTGCCTTCTGATTTCAGATTCCAGGCATGTCTACATCAAATTTTATTATGAAAGATTCTTGCTTTGTAATTTCATTATACAGAGGGAAGGAAGAATTAAAAGCATAAACACTTTTGTGCTAAAGCAATATGTAGATTTCCAGATTCATGTTCTGAAATGCTCACTGACTTAAAGAAAAGCACAGTGCTTGAGGCAGAAAAAGGCAGCTCTGGAATTATGAGTTTAGGCTCTGGAGAATCCAGCTGAGGCCTCTGCCAGTACAAACAGGCAATCAGAAAAATATCAGCCCCAAAGGGCTTCAGATTTATAGACAACACATGCAAGCTGTGCCTTGGCAAAAAAGCACAGAAAAAGGGATGTGACACGGCAGTGACAGAGCCAGACACAGGAAAAGGGCACCTGAACCTTCATGCAGCTCGTGGTGGCCTGGCCCCAGGCCCAGGCAGGCAGCACATGTAGTGTCCCAAAGCCTCTGCTTCTCCCAGCTGAAGAGCTTTTGTTGTGGGAAATGAGCAGCCTGAACCCTCAGGTTCACAGGGGCTGGGACACCGAATTCACCCACTGCACCCACCTGAGCACGGAGTGGTGATGGTCTGTGTCGTGTCGTGCTCTTATCAGACATTATCACATATTTGGTTCTCCAAACTGCCTCCCCTGGTGTAGGAGCCCTCCAGACCCTGCCCAGCACCTGGGGCTCACCAGCTTTGCCCACCCTCCCTCCAGAGCTCCACTCCATGGAGCTTTCCATAAGCTCCCTGCAGCTGGGTCAGGAATTCCAGGAAAGGATGGACACAAGCAACAAAAAACAGGGCAGAGCTGTGGAAACAAAGTCAAATAACGTTCAGCCTGGGATTTCTAAGGAGATTTGAAGCATAAACTTGGCCAGCTTTCTGTGAAATGTGAGATTTAGAGCTTCACCTCTTCAAAGCTGATTTCTTTTTTTTTGGAAGTTGTAAGTTAAGAGAAAAGAACAAAAAATTTCAGAAACCAAGTGGTAAGAGTTGTGTGGCCCAACACAGAGGGTGAAAATCTGACCCTGTTGAGGATCTCTGGCCTCTTCTGGAGGCATAGGAGGGCTGGGGCTCATTCAAGCACATATTTGCACTGGTCTGTGCTAAACAGCACACCCAGGGCAGAGCCAGGAGTGCTGTCAATGCCATGCTGTGCCCAACACCTTGGATTCTGACTTCTGTCACGTACCCAGCTCTGAACTGAGAGCTGTAACAGTCCAATAATTAATTTTGGTTCATCTTTTTTTGCTTTCTACACCACAGGAAACAGTATTGATGACTTAGATACATGCACTACAAACATGTTAGTCCCAGCTCATTTGCTGTCAGTAAATTGCTTCCTCGTTAAAGAAGAATGATGATGACTCAAATGATAGTTGATGTTGCATTGCAAATAACAAATAAATATCATAGAGGAGCCTTGGTTATGATGTTGATTGTTCATTCTTAGAAGTTTTAAGTGTAATCATTAATGATGGTAATATGTGAATAACTCAAGGGGAAATTAGGTAATGGTAGAAAGAAATAAGCTGCAAGCACTGATCAGTTGGAATGCAGGAGAAACGAGTTCTTTTACCTATGAAACTGCCTCAGACTTGCCAAGTACCTTAGATCTGCCTTTTGCACGGTGTGATAAAGAGTTTGCTAAGCTGAGCCAAACAAATCATTTATGCAGTTCAATATGCATTTCTTGTGTATGTTTGTTACAATTTTTTTGTATTTTCTGTTGTGTTAAAAATTTTTTCCTGCCTATCCAGATCTTCTACTTTGATTTTTCTTTGTATTTTCATGAGCATAATAACTTGATTTTACCCAGTTCTTTATGATGGTTGACCATAAGGAACAGCTGGAGATAGGATACATGGTAAGAAACATCTTGTACAAAACTGTGTGGAACAGTCTCATGCCAATAGAGTAAAAAACCCCCAAATTTAATGCCAAATAAGTGTGTGTTAAGGGTGCTAATGCCTCTGAGCACTGAGTGATGCTGAGAGGTGCCAGAGGGCTCACAGCAGGGTTAGTAAAGTGTTGATCTATGATCCTGGAAGATGATTTAGTCTTGCAAAGGAGCACAACCTCTCAAACAAGCTGTTCTTGAGAGTCCCAAGACTGAAATTTTTCATTCCTTAAACAAAATGAAGATTCTTACGGAGCAATCTGGTTTGAGCAACTGAGGATTTTAATAAATAAATAAATTCGTTCCTTAGTCTTGTGATGCAGCTATTGTGGCATTTAGAAATGGCCCTTCAGTGACACATTGTCTCAACACTCCTAAATATTGAGTGAGAAGGGCATCAATCCCCTGATCTGACAGTCAGACACCTCTGACTAAATGCATCCTAGAATTAGGTGGCCTCATACATGAGCAAGGTTTATTTCTGCAGCTGAATTCACAGCTCATTTGTTTACCACTCAAAGAAAAGGCAGGGGAAAAAAAATCTAGCTTTTCTTCTTCTTTTTTTCTTTTAAAGGAATCCTGCCTTGTTGACCAAGTTGTTTGTGTATTTCTTCCCAAATAACAGTATGTAGTCACTGAGGTGGGACTAACAGAGTAATAGTATTCATCTGAATAAACCTCTTGAATTTATTCTATTTTATGGTGATAAAATACCCATATTCATTTACTTGTTTTCAGTTTGTGTGAGATAATGTCTCTCTTCCAATGCCAATCAGCAAAGCATGCAAGTAATGATATCAGTGCATGGAATTAGCCCTGACCAAGAGGAACACTGTGCAGTCTGTTGTACAAATAGACTGATTCCTTCCTTCCTTTTTTTTTTTTTCTGTCCAGCTCCCTTTAAGATGAAATTCTGTGAAGTATTAAACACACAGGGCTTATTCACTTGTTTGTTTTGGGCAAGTGAATTCAGTGCTTGTGGGAGATGCCAGATGGGCTCTGGGAGAGACAGAAGGTCTCTGTGTCTCCACCAAGCAGCAGCAGTGTGTGCTTCCCAAACTGAGCTGCCAAGTGCCTCAAACCTGACCCACAGGTAAGAGACAAATTTTGATACCCCTTTGAGCCATGGTGTCTTTGACACTGAGAATTATCCAATGTCCTGGAAACTCCATTTCTTCCTGGAGTGCTCCTGCTCAGCATGGAGGCTCAGGTGCTGCTCAGCTTCAATCATCCTTTGAGACAAACACACCCTGCTCTCCAGAAAGGATAAAGCAATGATTACACTGCTCGGGCTGCTAAAAAAATTCCTCGAGCAAAAACAAAACCAGAAGGAAAAAGCCCCATAATTCATTTCCTTTTCAGTCCTGAGTGGTTGAAAACAACATACGTAAAACTTAGAGTTTCTGATAGCTTTTCCTGTTTCATATTGCAGTTGTTGGTTAGGAAAGAGATTGATTTCATAAATGTATTCTGTTGTAGCCTGGTGCAGTGGGAAAACAAGAGTCCATATAAATTTAAGACTGAAATTTCAGCTTAATAAAAACTTTCCAAACCAGAATGTTCTTAACTATAGAGTTCTTAGTGGACCATACAGGGTCAGGGTGGTGGCTGATTTCAATTTAAGCCGTACTTTAGTTAAATTTGTTCTCCAGTTGTCACCAGTTGAAAGAGCTTAATGAATGTGGGTGAAATTGAGAGCTACACTGCATTTTCCTGAAAAATGCATCAATATTTGAGGTGATTCTGGTTTGCTGCTGCGTATTTTGTGCAGCCCATTTCACAAAGCTTAGCAGAGTGGATTTGGTTTTCACATTGTGACTTGCTAAATTCGTCTTGAGAATGAAATGCCAGCAGGAAAATTTCTCAGGTTCCGCTTTGTGGTGATTTTCATAATGTTTTTTAACTTTGAAGGAAGATGATTAATTCGGATATTTGGGCAGAAAACAAAAGCTGCAAGGGAAATAAATTGGATTACATCAGGGGGACTGGAGGGGAGCTTTATTTCAGACAGAACAAAAATTGTAATTATGTGCTGTTTTATCTATTTCATGGCATAGGGCTTTCTGAATAATCACAATAGGATATCAATCATGGCAGGTATTACAATCCAAACCAGACTTAGCAGTTTTCTTTCTGGAATAAGCCTTCTTAGTCAGATAAATCCTTATAAAAACTAATGGTAGGATGCCTACTAGAATTCCAAAAGGACTGGTATGTGTGTGTGTAGGAAGTCAGCTGAGTTCGAACCAAATTCTTTAGTTAATACATGGATTTTTTTTTTTTCTTTACTATAATTAGTCAGAAAACGTCAGTGCTCTTCATGGGAATACCTGAGATAAATCAGAGAGTCGGAGAATGGTTCGGGTTTGAAGGAACCTGAAAGACCATCTAGTTCTAGCCCTCCTGCCCTGAATTTGGAAGGGGTTAATCCTTTGCAGCCCATTGTGAGTATTTTAGGCTTAGATTTTTTTTTATTTTGTCTTCAGTGCACAAGCTCATATGAAATTTTAGAAGCAAAGCGATATATTGACTTCCCTCTGAGCACAGAGCTTTGAAATAAGCTTTTACACCCAGGTGGCTCAGCCAGCAGAATTCAAACAATAGAGACATCTTACTGGGGCTGCTAGATCAATGTCTCATACTAGTGAAGTTTCTATTTGAAATACTAGGAGGGTGAATCCTGAAAATCAATCTGTTTGTCTTTAGGCTAGAAAAAGGTAGTGTTAAACATTCATCCCTCCTGCCTCTTAGCCTGGTGTTTAGTTCTTTCTGTTAATCATAGTTTCAGTCTTGTTAATTATTATTTCAATCTTACAAGGTCCTGAAGCTGCTGTTGGTTTGGTTGCATGGTGTAAAAGAAGAGAGGGAAAGAATCAGCCCTGAGATGCTCTTTCACTGCTGTCCCCAGAGCAGAAAAAATTGAAAAATTAAAGGGTGTGGAGGAAGGAAAGTGAATAGGGAGGAAAGGAGAAATGAGGGAGCACTGTCTGTGTCCTGAGGGGACCTGCTCAGAATTCTTCTGACAAAGTCAAGTTTCAGCCCCAAATGCCTGTTTGAATCTGCAATGTTTTTGTTTCGAGGCACTGTGATCTCAAATAAAGCTTTAAATGCAGGGCAGAGCTCTGCTTACCAGACAAAGCTCTTGACAAACCTTGGTGGGGAGAGCCTTGGTGCATTTCTCATTACCCTCATCCTGAGGATCTGGATGGGGTTTTGGCTAAAGAGAACATGTTGGGTCTGGCTGAGAGGGAGTGAATGTTCCCCTGCAGCCCCCCAGTGCTGTGCTCGGTACTGGCAGCCAGAAGGGTGCTGGTAACACTCCAGCCTTTTGGAGCTCAGTGTCAAGGCTCTCTCCCCTCTCCTCACCTGGAGTGGGCAAAATCTTGGAAGGAGACAGAGCCAGAACAGCTGACCCAAACTGACCAAAGGGGTCTACATTGTCATAGGGTATCTGCTCAGCAATGAAAGCTGAGAGGAGGGGAGTGTGTGTGTTCATTATTACAGCATTTGTCTTCTGGAGTGATTGCTACGGGCAGTGCAGCCCTCCTTCCCAGCAACTGGCTAGACATTGCCTGCTGCTGGGGAGCAGAGAATAAATCTCTTGTTTTCCTTTGCTCCTCTGCACTGCTTTTGCTTTATTAAACTGCCTCTGTCTTGACTCATGAGAGTTTCTTTTTTTCCATCTCGTTTTCTCTGTCTTGCTGAGGAGGGGAGTGATAGAGCAGCTTGATGGGCAACCAGCAGCTAGCCAAGGTCAACCCACCACACAGAAAAGCTGAAAGAAAGGGGAAAAATAACCATTTTAACTTGTGTTCTAATGAGACTTTAAACCCCTTGAAACCGCAAATTAGAGGCAAGCCTGCTCCTCCTGCCTGACCTTGCCACCTTGAAGCCTACATCATTAGTGCTGCGTTCTCCAAGTGCAAATACAGTGGCCTGGAAAGGAAAGTTTGAGGAATGTGCTTCTGACAGAGCTGGTGTGAGATGCTGTGCTTGCAGTGCTGCCTGTGCATGTTACCTGACCTGTCCCCATGAGCTGCAGTGAGCAGGCGAAGCCGTGCTGCCCCAGGTACCAGGGCACAGACCTGGGCACGCAGTTTTGGAGCCACACATTTAACTGAGGAACTCGCCAAACCTTCGTTGCACAGCTTGCCCAAGGACACACACAGATGATCCTGGGACAAATAGGGGCAGAGATCAAGGACTTGCTGCTTTAGAAGGAGAAGAGGCAAGACCCTACAGCCTGCCGTGGGCATGGACCTGTGGGGGTTGATGTGGTATGAACTCTGATCCCAAACTAGGGACTACATTTCTGCTGGCACTGAAGAGAAAGCCATAAAAAGTCCCAGCCCCACGTTATTGTATTTTCCAGGCAGTCCATGTGCATACAGACCCCAGGCAATCCACCTGCAGGTCAATTCCCATGGATTCTGATGGTTCTGGTAGGAAGCTGCAGCCCAGCTGCACCTCGGGGCTGCTCGGGGCAGGCTCTCTGTGTGCCTGTGGCTCACAGCTCTGCTTGGTACAGCTGGGTCAGGGACAAATGTTGAATCTACTCCCTTGCTGCCAGTCTGAGCCAAGAGCAATGGCAATAAAGCACTGGCTCGGGGGCTCTCTCAGAGGTGGAGATGTAGCTCTTCCCTTGTCTCGCTTACACAGCATCGTTATTCCTGTCGGTGCAGATTTATGGGATGTGTGAGGCAGTTTTCCCTGACAAGAGTACATAAGAACCTGTAGAATAAGCACCTGGGGAAGGGAGTTTTTCCCCTGCTGCAGCCTGTGGTGTGTGCTGGGGGCTGGGAAGGGGCTGTGCCATGAATTGTGACATGAGGGGGATTATGGCTGAGGAATGGCACTGTTGCATGGCCCTTCTGGGGCTGTAAATGGAGCCAGCATTGAGTCAGCCAGCAGGGTGAGCCTGTGGAAAAAACCCTTCATTTCCTTGGGGTGGAGGGGATGGCCATGGCAAAGTTTGCTCACAGGAGCACTGCAAGTGTTGACTGCTTTAATGTGCACAAAGGGTTTTGGAGATGGAAACGTCTGCATAAATCCTGAGGCTGTTGGTGGTGACAAAACTGGTTTAGAACACGAGTGGAATTAGAGGCTTTTTTCTTGGGATAATGGGCTCATTTTGCTTTATTGCTCTGTCAGGCTTTACCCTTCAGCATTGCTGCTCTGTATCTCGTAACTAGAAGTACCACAATGCCTTCAGCAATAACTAATATTTCCTCAGTTCCCACTGGATAAAGTCTATGCAATGGCCTCTGAGGAAAATGTTTCTCCCAAAGCCTGGATGCTACCAGTTCACACAAAATTGGGTCCAAACACTGTGGAGTTTTCAGATTGTTGTAACACAAATCTTTTTGAATGCAATGAGGTTGGGGATGGGAGATGGGAGTTTAATGGCAGAAAACTTCAACATTTCAGCTTTTTAGACAGTATAGATTTTCTTAGCTGGGGCAATGCCAAATATACATATATATATGTGTGTTTAAAATAGCCTGTTACCATTTCATTGCTTTTGCCAGGCCTTAATCACATCCTGATTTCAAATCCTGCCATCTCTCCAAAATCTGTAAATCAGGTTTGGGAAACATTAAGCAGGATGCCAAAAATCACCCTTCACTGCAAAAATGAATTCAAAGGAAAGGAGCAGGGTGAGAAGAAAATGTTAACTGTTTTTAATTTGAGATGGCAAGGCAAGACCATGAGCTCTGCGTGTGGGGGAGCTGAGTGTTGGTGTCCCTGCCTGAGGTGCTGCTGGCAGGGGAGCAGAGCTCGAGGGCAGCACCTGGAGCAAACAAATGTATGAGCAAGCTGTGCATCTCTTACTGTCTTCTTAGGGGAGGAAGGGATGGGATTATCACAAAAGGTATTTTGCCTCATTTTAGAGTTTACTTCACTTGAAAGGCAACACGGGGGTTTGAACTGATCTTTTGAATAAGCTGTTAAACCCCACAGGGGCCCTTTTGGCTTCCACAAAAGCTGTGGACAGCTTGAAACCAGTTGGTATTTGGTTTTTTTTTTGCCATGCTGGTGTTTTTCATTTGGTTGTTTGTGTTTGTTAGACATCCCTGTGACTTCTGGCAATATACTTCAACTATCTGCTTCTCCTCTCTTTGATCTACTTTATCAGGACACAGAAACTTTAGTGAGCACTTGATGCTGTGCTAATGAAATCATAACCATATTTCCTCATGTTAATTTAACTGGACTTTTTTTCTCCTAAAGCCTATGCAGAAACAATCAGAACATGCTATTGCTATTTAGCAATCCTACTAAATATCCCATCATTGTGTAAATGATACAAGAATTTCTTTCTACTCTACCAAAATTCTTCATGTTTGAATTTACTGGAACATTACAACAAATACACTACTTGGATTCTGAGGAATCAAAGAAATAATCAGACCTCCACACTTCAACACACATCACTCAATTCAGCTTACAGTGACATCTGTGCATTTCTGTATTAGGAAATATATTTTAAGCCTTCGGGGAATAGCTTACAGAATTTTTCAAAGCCACGTATGTTATATATATTTTTTTTTATTTAAGGTCTCAACAAAATTCTAGGTTTTCTAGTAGGGCATGTTGGTTTGACAGTGACTAACAGTGTACCTAAATTTATGTCTGTCTCTGTTTCACACAGAAATAAAGTATTGGCCAGGGTGATCTGTCACCTGCCTTACTTTCTGTTCCCAGGATTCAGTCTTGCCTTCTCTTTTCCCTCTCCTGGGTCTCCAGTTGCCTGACGTCTCTGCTGCTCACAGAGGGGTCGTGCCTGGGTCCGAGCACTCTCCAGGCTTAGGGAGATGTGAACTTTGAACTTGGTGTTTTACAGACCCTGGTGAAAAACAAACTCCTGAAGGAGTCAATGCTCTGATAGAAGCTCAGCAATAAAATCGACTCTGTAGCCATGGCCAGGAGCTGCTCTGCTCTGTTTGCTCTCGTTTTGACTTTGATATGCTCAGAGCATGCCTGACCACTGCTATCAACAGATTTCCCTTAATTTGTGCCTCCTCTGGGCTCTTCACTTGACATCCTCTAACCATGCAACAGAGGAGGAGGTGAGAGTGGCAGCACTCAGGATACTTGTTCCAGGCAATTGCCATGCAACAGTGTTCATGGAGCTTGAATGTCAAGCATTTTAATAATCTCAGCTTGGCTGAACAAGATTTAATTATTAATAAGAGGTACAATGTTCCACAACTGTAAGCCCACCATGTGCATGAAAAAATATTGCTGCTTTTATTCATTATCAGTTCTGCCTAGAATGCCAGTGTTTAAAGGCCAATGAAGAGTCTGATCCCATTATATCTATAATAAAATTTTAAGGAAAATAAATGTTCCTTGTCATGTAGTCTGAGGGAAGGTGCCTTGTGCCATGCTCTCAGAAGTTGTTGCACATAATCAAAATATTGATGTCTGTGTTATTGCAATGCCAAACCTGAATTCATTAATATATCTCAGAGGTGCTTATGTCTGGTTTATAAACACATTAATTTGGTTGGATAAGGGTTTTTTATAGCTCTGGGGTTGTTCATGTAAGCCAACAGAGAACCCAGATGAGGGCACCTCTCCCCACGACACGCAGAGATGGTGATCAGGATCCATGATCCAGCCTAAATCAATTTATTCATGGCTTCTCCCATAACTGTGGCAGGGACCATGCTAGAGCAGCAAAATTCAGCAAAGCAAGGACATCCTCAAAGGGAAGCTTTGCCAAGATCAGTGGCAGAAAAAGCATTCCATGGATTAAATCAAGCAGCAACAATTACCACAAGACTTGCCATACGCTACGCAGAAGTTTCTCAGTTGTTCTCAGCACCAGCTCCATGGGAATAGTTTTCCACCCAGGACCAGGCTAGTGCTGCTCCTAAGAAGAAAGCTCTCCCAAATTCTTTTTGCACTTAACAAATGTGAAAATGCAAGACCAGGAAGAACAGAGTGTGCCACAATGTTGTATACGGTCATTTCTACAGAGAGCTTCATCGTGACACATTTATTAGTGTTGTTTTCCAGAGGCTGCCCATAGTTAAAATCATCTATCTTGGGGACAAAGCTTTGCATGCTGCCAACAGCATATGGCTCATCGTGGAAACAAACAGCAACTGAGTTCACAAAGGCATGCTTTCCTGCAGCCACTGATGTCTCAAACCATGGCAGTATAATATATTTTCAGTAATTACCCTCTGCAGTTCATAATTACCCAGCATATGCAGAGTGGTGGGAGTTTCTTTGCAGAGCTCTGGAGAGTTTCCAGCAGAAACAGCTCAACTGTTAGGCCACCAACAGGAGAGGTGAAAACCAGACACGACCCCTTCGTCATGCTGTAGGCTTGCTCTGTGCTGGACTCTCACTCGAACCCAAAATTTTGGGAGTCCAGGAATTATGTATCCGCAGGAACTACATAACACATCTAAGGGAAGATAAGTTTTTAAATTACTATTGCTCCCTGCTCCCCACTGGAACAGACAATACAACTTTCAAATTGTTTTGTATAATAAAACAGAGTCAGAGTGCCTGTTCAAGAGCAATTGATCATCTCAATCGCTCATCTCCTGCTACCCTTGTGCTTAAAAGAGACAGATTTTTTTCCCTCAGGTCTATGACACATAGATTTTTGCCTAATCTCTTGTGCCCAATGCTCAAATCAAAAGAAAACCCAATATTTGCATGGAGGGAGGAGTGGAAGAGGGGTGACACCACTGAAAAGTACTGTAACAATACCTTTGCCATTGCTGTCCTCTTCAGCCACCTTGAGATATTTATATCTGCTTCTTCACCTACATCTTACTTCTGTATCTGAATATTTTCTATAAAAAAATTGAAGAGAGATATTCTTGGGTTAAATCAGAAGAAGATTATTTTCCCCTAGAGGGATTCTCAGCACATGGGCAGGGGTGGGGAGCACCAGCCAGCCTCTTGCTCTGCCTGAGGGCATTTCCCCCTTCTTTGCTCCCCCTCCGTGTGGAAGAGCTTCCTGTTTGCTCTCTTTTCACCTCCTGGCAAGTCCAACACCCTTGGCTTGGCTCTTCCAAGATGTCATGGAGTCAGAGAATAATTTAATTTGGAAAAAACCTGTAGGATATGTCTTTCCTCCTATTGCTAGCACTGTTTTACCACTTGGACAGCGCCGATTTGAGAAGTCCCCCATCTTAGAGGCAGCTCAAAAACCAGGGTGTGAGGTTTTGTAGCATGATGTTGAACTGTGTTTTGAAGTCACTGCATAAAATCCAGGTAATCCCTGAAGAAACAGGTGACAAGACAACAAAATAAATTTTAAGATGCACCCATGGTGGTACTAAACAGGATGTGAATTCCCCCATGGAAAGAAGAGCATGAATTAGAACAAAACCTCTTTTTTAACTGGTTAAAGTGGCTAAGGACAGCCACTGACTTGCTCCATGCATGTCTGGCTAAAACCTTTAAAACTGTTTTTCCTTCAGTATCACATCAGGTTCTCTATCCAGGCTGTAGTTTCAGCCTCAATCACCTGCATTTTACAAGCTGAGACGAATATATTTATGCATTTTTCTCTAGGTTTCATCATTTTTCAGTGACCTTGTAAATGTCTTCGCCTACTTTATTGTGCTTTTAAAAACCTCTCTCTAAATCTCTTCTTTGCTGTATTGTCTCATTTTTTTTTTTCATAAATTCGGCAGGAGTTTAGCTTTGAGGCTGATAGGCGGTGAAATAGAAATGGGACCAAATTACACAGCTGTTGACTGCTTTCCTAGGACTTGCCCTATTTTGGCTTGTAAAAATCCTAAAGTTTCTCTCCCAATGACAACTTTTATTAGAGAAGTGACTGGATTCAGAATGTATGTTTAAAACATAATTATGGAACAATTTGGATTTTTTTTTCATTTATCTTTAGGGGTTTTTTTTTCTTCTCAAACTGATCTTTGGGTTAACTATTTCATTTTAATCTAAATAATCTAAAGATTGATGATTCTTAGTGGAGCTACTTTTTTAGTGAGGCAGGTCCTCAAATGCTGTAAACCAGGGTAGATGTGACAGTGGAGAGTTTAATGTGGGATGCCATCCACTTTCCCTTTAAAAATAAAGTTAAACAACAAATACAACTCAGAATTATTCCTGTTGTAGTTTACTGGTTATTTTTGTGTTTACATAAAGAATTATTTTTCAATGCAGTCACTGATTTTGTCATTGTGGAACAAGGTGTACAGCACGTACAGTAAATCCCATGCAGCTGGTGGGGGGATCAAGGAATAAACAAAAGGACACAATCACCTTGTAGAAAGCTGTAAAGTCTCCTAAATATTACTTTTTTTTCCTATTATTTCTTTATTTTTTATTCACTATTTTGGTAGCTGGAAAAAGAAGTTCAGGCTTGACTATACCAAAAATTACCTTTTCAGTCAGTCCTTCAAACATTCTGTGGCATCGTAGTATGCATGTTAGTATCAAGTATTTTCAAGCTCGATATAGTTAATTAGCACTAAGCTGATTTCTAGGGATCTCTAGGAGAGGAATATTGTCTGTCCAGCTTGGGGAAGGAGCTGCTGAGCCCAGAGCTCCCTTGCTCCTGCAGCAGGGAAGGCGGTGACAGCGTAGGTGGTTGTGTATTATTCTGTTGCTTTAAACTTGGGGTTGGTTTTTATTTCCCAGAGAGCTGTGGCTCTTTGTATCACTTTTCATGGCTGTGCAGATCTAGTCTGCCTTAGGGCAGCAATATTCTGGGCTTCAGAGAACTCTTGTGTAAGTGGCAAGAGAGGATAAATAGACATGTTTGTTAGCCAGCCAGGATAAAATGTAGGTCTGCTCTTGCATAACATCTAGCTCCCTGTATTTATAAAAATAAAGTAGAACCATTTCAAGTTGCTTTAGGTTCCCTAGAGGAAGAAATGGAATTTCTTTGGGGAGAGGTAAATGCTTCAGGAGAAATATATCCTTTTCTTACCATTACCTAGATCATGGTTTCCAGTGGGAACTCTAAGCAAAAAATTGCAAGTGTTTACTCTGAAGAGTTCTGTACGTCAAATACTTTGATGAAGACATGACAACACTCATTAGGATTGTTGTTCTTGTCAGAGTTTGGGATGAAGTTTTCAAAAGTAGTCAGCCTCCTCGTTCTGCTCTATTTCAGTGCAAAGTGAATTAGGATAAAAGCTGAATATCCAGACATATCTGAGTGCTTAAAAAGCCCGACTGCCAAGCAGCAGGGAAACAGGCTGGGCATGCAGGGGTGCTCATCACCTCTCCAGGACAGAAAATAGCAGTATTCAAGTGGGGCATTAGGCAGCATGGCTGAGCTTCTGCTGTGAGTGTGCCCCTTGGAGGACAGGCTGGCTCCCACCACTCCAAATGGCTTCAGGTCCTGAAGTCCATTCCAAAACCCCCCAGGAAATACTTGTGTGTGTGTTTAGCAATCCTCAGCCAGCCATGTCCATCTTTTTCTTGATGTGCAGTTTTTAATATGAACAACGGGTTTAGGGACAAACTGCCTCTCTTGGTGTGCATATTAACTTGATGTCCCCAGTTCTCATACTGAAGAGACTGTGCACTAAGAGCCCCCATTCTCTTTGGAATTCCAGATTTTTCTTCCTTTTTTTGCATCCTTTCGCTATCTCCCCGGAGCATTTCTGCCCCAGGCTGATAATTCCAAGCCTGCTCAGCTTGGCTGCTTCCAAGCCTTTCCAGACCTCAGCTGATCTTTTTTTTCCCCTCTCCTTCTTTTTGACCTTCTACATTTCTCCTGTTAATAGGGGGGTGCAGAAAGATGCAGACATTTCTCTGAGATTGACAAACAAAGCGACTTTTTCAGGAGAATCTTCCTCCTTTTACTCATTCTTAGAGGCTCCTGCTACATTTGATGCTGTCAGATACTTGTCAGCCTTATGTTTGCACCTCCCTGCTAATTACTGAATATTAATATTTCTTCATATTCACTATCATGGACTGACTTCAATGGCTTTATAGGCACTTCCCAGTAATCTGTTTTTATGAATGGCTCCTCATTAGGATCTGGACAGAGGTATCACTGTAGGGCACTTCGTAGTGCTGTATTTCTGAAAATCAAACTAAACCTTTTCAAACAGTGCTGAGAGTTGGGGGTGTGAAAAGCTTTGGAAAAGCAGAAAGCCGTTTTAAAAAGTATCTTTAGTACTTTAGCATAAGTATTTATCACATTTCTGGTGTGGGCAGGAGGTATATATACAGGGTGTAGTCTTCTTAGCTCCTCAAAACTACTGCTTACAGATCAATGTAATGCTTTAAATCCTATTTTCATTAACAAAAGTGAAAAATTGCAAGTATTTTTCATGGAATTTGTGAAAGAGCTGTTTGCTTGTAAATTTTTGGAGCAGGTATGTTGATTTTGCTTTTAGTCTATTTTTTTTTTCTATCACATTCTTCCCTTTTCAGTTTTTCTATTGGGGAAAAAAAAAAGAGCTCCCTGAAATGAGAAAGGAGCAGTGGAAATGTGACATCACAATTTTTTTACCTCTTTTTTTTAGATGAAGAAATTACTGTGATTTTTTAAAAAGCAGCCTGCTTTTGAGGGAGATGCTCTTTTGTTCATCTCCGATATAGATCTTAAAATAATTGCAATCAACCTTTGAGTGTCCAGGCTGGCCAGGCACTGTGATTTCGGGAAGCTCAGAGGGATTGAAGGACGTGCCTGAGAGGGAACACTGGAGCTGTGTCTAATTCCACCCCTTCTGGCTGGCTCTCCAAGGAGCTGCAATGTATTTTCTGGCACTCTTTTCATGTGGTTCTCAGCAATTGTTCCTGCTATTCTTCCTGATAAGGCTCGCAGGGAGCCTAAGAAATGACTGAGCAGGGGATTGTCCTGGGCACCTGCTGAGGGGCAGATGCTGGATTTTAGCCACTGGCTCTGCCAGCAATCACTCCCTTTCACCGTCCCTTGCTTCCAAGAGTCAGGCAGGGCACTGGAGGTTGAGCTGTACGATTTGTGCTTCTAAAATGAGATTACCTTTTCTTCCTTTGCATCTTTATGTCCTTTAGGACTTGCTTTTAAACCAGTGGTCAGGTTAGGGCAAGATTCTGGCAATGAAACCGCTTCTTCTGGGGCGTTCTGTTCAAAATTTACTAATTAGGTCACTGATTCTTCACAGTGAAAACTTGTTACAGAAATGTGTTACTTTTGGCTAAACTTTGGATAAAGGTATTCCCGGTCTAGAAGGATCAGATTTTGGGTATGTCCACAGCAAGAAATGTATTTTCATTTGCCAGGAAGGTAAAGGGAGGCTCTCCTTAGTTTCTTGTATCTTCTACTGAAATTGAGTACGTTAACTTTGAAGGGAATTGGAGCTGTGAGAGGCAGAAATTTGACAACATCGTGGGACCGTTGAATGGTTTGGGTTGGGAAGAGCCTTGAAGTTCATCTCCTTCCAACCCCCTGCCCTGGGCAGGGACACCTTCCACTATCCCAGGTTCCTCCAAGGCCCATCCAGCCTGACCCTGGACACTTCCAGGGATGGGGCAGAACATATTTAAACACGCTTCCACATATTTCCAACACATTTCCATGAAGTATTTCATCAGAAATTAAAGCAAGAGACAGAATTTCATGGAGCAGGGTTGCTGCCAGGTAGTTTCTAGCTCAGGATACATTTAACCCTTTTTTTGCTGAACAGTGTAGTGGATTGTGCAGTGAGCAGGCTGGTGCTGGGTTTCTGAAGCACACCTCTTGCACAACACTCTCCTTTTTCTGCAGTGATCCGGGTGACAGCCCAGTCCCCACGTTTATTAACCTAGTCCCCACTTGTGCCAGTTACCCAGGCACAAGAAAAGGACTGATCCCCCTTTTTGAGACACATTCCCTGATGCTGTGTGGGTTGTCTGCTGCTCACACTCCCTGTCCTGGAAGTTATGAACCCTGTTTGCCAGACTGTAAACCCCAGAGGTAAGCAAACATGAGGGATGAAGGGAGAGAGCTGAAATCACCTTGAATAATGGTGCTCCACTGCAATCACAGCTGGCTTTGCTCTTATGGTAATAGAGTTGCTTGCAGGGGTTGGGCTGTAATGAAGTTTTGTGCTGTAGACCAGGGAATCTGATGTAATCAGATTGATGGAACAAAATCAGGTATTCAAGGGAGAGGCAATTAATCCTTCATTTAAAGACACTCGGATCAGCAAGACTTCTCCTGTTAAGGACATAAATAAGTCTTTAATGTGGACTTCATGATAGGTAACTCCTGCAGAGGCATCTATTAACTGTGTATAATGGTAATTTGCAACTCCCTGCGGAGTTTGAGACAGCAGCTGACAATTTCTCAAGGTTTTTTTTTTGCTGCTAGCATTCACAGCAGGGCAAGCCTCTTGCTCAAGAAGTGGGCCTGGCCCTTTAGAAGATTGGAATCACTCTAATTTTCTACTGTTCCGAGGAAGATAAAAAGTTGGCTTGAAGAAAGTAAAAGTATCTAAGGAAGGATACATTGGAAAACTCCGAGCTTATGAAAAATTCTACATCGAGCTTGTGGTTCAACTGTGCAAAAAGGGCTGACCTGTTATTAAGGTTGCTTAAATAGAGAACTACTCATTAGGACCTCATTCAGAATAGTCAGATACGCTTTGAAACAGGTCTTAAAAAAAAATAATTGCCTGAAAAACATGGTCTCTTGTAATATGTTACCCTGTTAAATGATGTGTGAACAGTTTTATTCTTTTGTGGAAGATCTCTACTAATTTTTCTTGGGTTTACTGAGGTTGGAATCTGTCACGTCCTTACCAATTTAACCAATCATTATAAAGGCTGTTTAGGTAAAGAAAGAAAATCAGTGCTTTGAAAACCAAACTGCCACCAGCTGGATCAGTCTGGTGGGTGGTGAGACCGTCTTGATGCCTCCAAGGCTCTCTGTGTCCAAGGAAAAGTGAGTTTGGTGCAGTCCACCCAATCATGCTGTTCTCATTGTCTCTTAGGCAGCCCGTGTGAATTAAAGATTTCTTAATTTAGTTTTTCTTAAGATTTCTTCATTTTCTTCCTTGCTCTTTTGGTGCCGGCACCATGGATTGGTTAGTTATTAGTCAAGAAGTAGTAGATTCCCTTACAAGCAGCCTCACTAGTGAAATATAAAAAGAAAAGAGGCAAAAGCAAGTTTTAATTGAAATATCGCAAGTGTGTAGGATCAGCATGCTGAAGAACCTGAGCCAGGAATTTCCAAGGAGCTCTGGAGGAGTTAGGGCACAAAGTTGCCCTTAGAGATGAGAAAGTGAGCTGGAGCAGTTCCACACAGCACCCACCCTCAAGAGGAGCCTCGTGCAATGGTTTTATAAACAGCCCCTGAAGCAGCTCCATCACCATGGCCAGCACTGAGTGCAGAAGATTGATCTACTCCCCTAGAAGTGAATGAATAAAGCCTGTGAATATAAATACTCACCCCAAACCTTTCTTCACATAAAGTAAAAATAGAAGTGAGGTCGGAAGAGGAGCTTTGCCTGCAGTGTGTTACTAAATCAAGCCTTAGTGGCAAGTTCAATTAAACATTTAACATGGCTGCTTTATTTGTCATTACATAGACCATCATATCTGAACATGGTGGTTAATTTTTGTACCTCTGCAGCCTCTCCCTGGCTCTATTATCCAATCAGATCAAAGTCATGCATCCAACTTCCTTACAAAAATCAGTTAATGTATTCTACATTATTCTACATTATTCAGAAAAATAAAACTTCTTCTGAGTAGGAGTGAAAGTGATACCTCATGCAAAAGGAAAAAATCATACTGTAGAGCAATATTTTTCTCTCTTTCCAGTTTTCCTACACAGTGAGACCTCCTGTTTTTATTGGTAGCTCTCCATATTCATGAAAGATAGAGACAGCCAATGCTTTGAAGAAAGGTATTTACCTTTTTGATGGACCAATTATGTTCTGTGCTAATGTTATTCTTCTAGAAAACAAACAGAAAAAAAGTTTCCTGTGCTTTCAAGAGAAATGCTCATCCTAAATGTGAGGAGTAAATTGCCCTGGTTTTCTTTACAGTGTGATTTAACACACTCAAGAACTTTATGATGTCTCTCTTAGCCTTTTCATCTCCAGATTGAGCAGCCCCAGTTCCTGAATAATTTGTTTTCACTGCAAAGGGATATGCAATAATTATATTGTATAATGATCACAGAATGGTGTCCTAAAAATATATCCTTATATGTGCTTGGGAGATATCAAATATGACAGAGCGTATGAATAAGAAAGTAAACATTAAATGGAACAGGAGAGAAACTAAGAATTCTACAGTAGGGTGTGAAATAATATATCAGTGTAATCTCAACACTGATTAGAAAACCAAAAAAGGGAGAGTGGGGCAGGGCAGCTGTATCCCAGCTATAGATGAAGGGGTTTGTGATGTTCAGGAAGGCCAAGATCATTCCACACATGCCCCAATTGCCAAAGGATGACCCAAGGATTTATAGTATGCCTGTCAGAGAGACACTTTGCCTGGAATGCAGAGACATAATTCAGTGTTGAAGAAACAGAGCAAATAAACATTGAATTAATAGAATTAGGGAAAATCCTGACTCCTTGGAGGGTGGAGATTGATTGACAGCAACTCTGCCAAAAACCAGTTAAACAGCAAGTATCAGTGATCTAATGACAGGAGCTGGCGTGGAATTTGGAAAAGAACCCAGACTCTGGGAGGAAAAGCCCTGGAGGAGGAAAGATGGATCAGAGTTCCCCCCTGGAAGGGCACCTGTGGTTTCTCCTTAATGAACATTTTCAGTTTAAGAACCAGAGCTCTGCTCTGATTTGCCTCCTGTGGCCGTTTTCGGACTCTTGCAGATGTAGAGACAGGAAAGTGTTCTTTGCATGTGGGTGAAGAGGGGTCAGACTGCTCTGGTAGCTAATTAAGAACAGGATGTAACCACGATTCTGTAGTTTTGTTTTAACCTAACAAAGAATGAAAATGGGCTGAGGTGAATGTTGGGCCAATAGCAACCCAATAAATGAAGGGATAATGAAAGTTACGCTCAGTGTAGTCCCCTAAAAAGAAGAAATAAATGAGTTTTGCACTAATTTTGATAATTTTCCTATAAACCCCAGTTCTTTTTTCAACAAATTAAAAGCTGATTGTAATAAAGCAAGAAACTACAATTGCTTCTGCCTGTTATTAAGAAAAGATTTCAATTTCCTAGGGAACAGATAAACCAAGCATCAAAGTATAGCAGCATGACATTTCTTTTAATTTTTAATTTTTCATGTGACATTTTCATTGGACACATCAGAGAAAGCAGCAGGCAGGCTGTTTTGGCTTTAAAGTTTGAGAACTAGAAAGAGAAGAAATAGATAATCCAGATACAAACAGATGTAAAATCAGCATAAAAGATGCTGTTTTGGGGAAGCCAGTGACATTAGCTAATCAAGAAACCCCACATTTCTGTTGAACTGCTTTTCTTTGCTAGATCTCTTGAGACTGCCAGCAGCAATCACTTTGCTAACCAGAAAACAAAATGGTAATGGAAAATTTACTTAAAAATGCAATTTTCTGAATAAATCCAGGTCCAGAACAAGAAGTTATGCAAACCTAATGGATTATGTTAAAAAGAAAGAGCTAGCGGGTGAGATTAATCGCAGTGAAAAGTGCTGAAGGAGTTTCACCGAATGTTTGAGGGATGAAGAATATGAATTATTAGCAAAAAAGCCCCACAAACCCAAACCAAAATAAACCTAAAACTGGAGCAGAAACCTAAAAGCTTTAAAATGAAAGAAATGGACACAAAGTCCTGTGCTGGGACTGATGCTGAGAGCCATAAATCTGGAATTGCTCATGTGTGATGCTGGGCGGGAGGCAGGAGAGGAAAAGGAGGAAACCCAAGTGCACAGCAGCCCCCCACAGCTGTCTCTGCTGTACTTCTGCCCTTCAGAAATCAGTGTAAGTGATTAAACACAAACATATTTAACCCAGACCAAAATCAAAGTGTGAACTTTCAGCAGCCCACGACAGCAGCGCCGCTGCCACCAGAAGTGTTTCCATCAATGTTTCCTCTGCTTGGAGTTGTCTTTGAAGCTGAATCTTTTCATGTGAGGTCTTAAAGGCTTGTTTTCCCTCGTGTTTAACCTTTGGAAAAGAGAAAGTCACATTTGATCAGGGGAGATACCAGGCTTCCCAGGCTTCCCCCAGCAGCTGAGTGAGGTGATGTGCAGGGCAGAGGGAGGAGAGAGTGCCCTGGTGACCCTGCTGATGCACACGTGTGTGGTGTGAGCACATGACAGCCAGGCTGGGTTTTTGATAGAAAAATTGTATTTTCAGTTTTCTAAGGATGGAAGAGAAGCTTACAAAAATATTCAAGCATAGAGACAGATATGGTGACTTTGCACTGTCCTAAAACAGGTTAGTGTTTCAAATTATTGTGAAGGTGAGAAAATTCTCTTAATCTTTACATAACCAAATTCTTTGTTTTATTTTTAAGAGTTAATTCTGAATTTAGATCCCTAATTTAGTTTTCTAGGACATACACAAGACTTCCAATATCTGTTGTGTTAGAGAAGATGAAAACCTCATGCTTTCCACGCTGCAGGATTGTGTGGATGCAGTCCATCTCCTCAAGATTTAGTCCTGAGGTGGAATTTAGCTCCATTTTCCACCTGAAAGTTTAATGTGATGTTTTAAATTGATTCTCCCTATTCTTTGGGCTCATCTGTGTGCTGGCTTGAGGGGGAAAGGGCTGAAGGGTCAATATCGCAGTGCTGGAACAGTTGATTCCACAGTTCAGTCACACAGCAGGATCATTTTGCTTTCCTTCCTTCAGATGTCTGCTTTGATCCAGACATGTTCTGCCACAGAGACCCCCCTGGTTCCTGAGAACCTCTCCTAACAGACTGATATTCCAAAATATGAAAGGATAACCCATCCACTTAGCTGCGATGTTGGCAGAGTCCCCAAGTAGTAAATTCCCTTGACACACTCTCAAAGTCTGAATGCTGAGTAACTCATCCAATTTTCAGAGTAGATTTTAATTCTGTTCATTAATTTGTAAAGCAATTACATACTCATGTAAAGTCAGCACGCTTCAAAGAAACCACTAACAAACCAAAGGGACTGAAAAGTAGCTACAAGGCATGAGTATGTTAAAATTCCAGCTTTTAAAACTAACCTTACCAATGCCTAAACATTCTGTTAAAACACAAAAATCATAAAATAAAACACTGGTGTTAAACTGATCATCCCTGTTCCTTTGCAGAGTTCACGTAAGGTAAATTAAATGACTGATGCTACAAACCAAAAGTGGCTTTTTTAATATAGATTAGTGGACCCAATTCTTTGTTCACGCCGCATTTACTGTTATAAATCTGTCAATGGCAGCCTCATTGCACCTGATTTATCCATGACATTGTGCTCTGCTGCGTAGAGCTGTGTTTGGAGCGGGTCAATAGCGAATCAATCCTGATTAACTCCGAGCATTTCTCTCATGGATCTGCTGCTGCTCGAGGCGTCCTTCCCACCGTGCAGCAGGACAGGGTGGTGTCACTGGCAGATAATCAACCTCTTCACTTTCCTCTCTTATTCCTGTATGGGATCAGAATGTATGGGAACATTTGCAGCACAAAGCTGAGGGATTTTAGCTCCTTTAAGCGTTAACTGCATTTGGTGCTTGTAAATCTCTCTATGGCTCCCACTGAGTTGTAATATATACAGCTTTATAGGTTATTAATGAGTAAAAATTACAGAATCACAGATTCATTCACGTTGGAAAGGACCTCCAGGAACAGAGTCCAACCTTTAAGTGATCAGCACATTTTCAACTCAGATTAAGATTTGATCCACGGTGTGTTCATGGGAGCAGTTTCATGGCCTTTGATAGAATTATCCATATGAATAAAGAAACAGAATATAATGCTTGTGGAATTGAGGTCTGCCCTGCACATTCTCAAAGAGAATGCTTATTTGTTTAGATTCTGGCTTCGTTGGAGTTGAAAACGGAAAAAATAAGTTCCACAAACCTCATGAAGCCATTTCTTTGGTCTTTCCAGTATGAAAGCTCGTTTCTGAAATTGTATCATCTACTCTAGGCATAATTGGAACAAAGCACTGCTGTTTCCTAGATGTGGCAGACTCGGCCTTTGCAAGCTGGTGTGCAGAAGGCATTTTGTGCTTCGGTAATTCAAATTCATTTTTCCATTTAGGAAAATTACCGGATAATTATGTTTAGTGCGTTGCAGATGTATAAAATCAACTTGTTGCAGGGGCAGTCAGGCTGTGTTGCGGGCAGCTCTGGCTGTTTGAGCTGTGCAATTTGCAGTTATCGCTGCACTGGGGCGTGAGGGAGCAGCTCTGGTCGGCGTCGTTAAATTCAGTGTATACTTGGAGTACGGATAGGATGTGAATATGGTCGGATACAGAATTTCCTGCAAGGGTTTTGCTTGTGCCCCAGCTTGGAAAGAAGTGTTTGGCTCTGATCTGGAAGCCATATGGCCCTGAACATGCACTTGCTTGCATATGTTCATATAGACTGAACCTCAGTTTCCCCCCGCCCCTCTCCCACCGGTGTCTGATTTCCTGCAGATGAATCGCCGGCATCTTCTGAACATTCATCTCCTTTGGGAATTCGCATGTTTGGGATGTGAAGATTCAACTTGCCACTCAATTGTTAGGCGCTGGAGACTCGGGAAGCCTTTGGCTATGCCCCTGAGTCAAGCTGCTCTCCTCTCCTGGGACGGTCAATGTTCAATGCTCAAACGAGTGACATTTTCTGTCTCTTTCTGCAAACCTTGTGGCAGATGTCAAAGGCAGCGTTCTAGGAGGTGAATACCCTTAGGAACTCAAACTGAAGGTTTTCTCCTGACTCCTCTTGAAGGCTCAGAGAAATTCTTGCCTCACTTCCTCTCCAGTAATCCTGGTTCTGGCAATGCACTCCAAAGGTGATGTAGAAGATGTAGCAGCTTTGTCTGTTACCTGAAGAGAAATAGAAAAATGTCAAAAAACCCCCATATTTATTGATAGAAGTGAGTGATTTGTGGTAATTTCTAAGTGATTCAGAATCCTTTGCATATTTGCTTTCTAACCAAGTAGGAGATGCAGGTGGAGCAAGCACAGTTCAGCTCAAGCTCTTCCAGGACACACGTCGTGGACTTCCTCAGTTTCCCATCCCAGCTGACTTTCATGGACAAAGAGCTATTTTGACCCAGGATAGCTGTTCTTTGGTGTATTATTTCTCTTAGTCATTTCTATCACTGAAAAATTTGGGGGAAATATGTAGTTTTAAACCCCACGACAGAGTGGTGGATTCATTGTTTTTCCATCCCCCCCCACCCCCCTTTTACTGTAATGACCATCATAAATGAAGGCATGAAGCTAATCTTTCAAAAATTTGACACTGGAGATTACTGTTGCTATTAAGGACTGTTTCAAAGCAGAAACTGAACTCTTGATCCTCATAAATGACAAGAAAAGGTAGCTCCATGAGAAGCTGCAGTGCTGATACACGGGTATGAAGATTGGTACAATACTTCCCTGATGCCAAATCAGTGCAAAGGTTCGAAAGGATTGGAATTTTAATTATTTACAGAAAGTTACTTAATGTGCCATTGAATCAAATTCTTTTTCTGGTTACAGCACTGACATGGTATTTTAAATTTCATAGCATTCAAAGCAATTATTTTTGTGTTGGATATTCCTTGAAAGGTAATTTTTACCCAATCTGCTTTTTATAGGAAAAGGTTACCTTAAAATATAACCATTGACAAATGGGTCTGACAACACAACAGACTGCCCAATTTTTTTCTCCTGCAATTCCATTTTCAAAGAATTTAGAATTTATGTGTTCTCAAGATACATCCTTGATTAAACAAAATTAAATACTTGACTTCTTAAAGGTCAGCAGGTTATATACAGCTAAGATTGTAAAAATGTTCAGAATGCTAAAGAGTTGGACTAAGAAGAAGTTTCACCTTATTGATGCAAAAAGTGTAGTCATGGGGACTGAATCTGTAAATGAGCAAAATACTCACATGAATCAAGTTGAGAACGTGAATTTAAACACAAATTAATTTGCATCTCCTTCATGCAGCACCATTAGAATTCTTTCCACAAATAGAAGTGAATGGGGTTTGAATCCACTTTGTTAAGCATCGTGTTAGACATAAGTAAATAGTTTAAATTTGAGAACCTCTCATATTCGAAAGCGTTACATTTGGTGTATAAGGCTGTACATAGAAGTATGTGAATAGGTTATTACAATCTGTGAGAAAAAGTGTTTAATGAATTACAATTAGACTTTCAAGGAGACAGTCAGATGAAATGTGAGAGCTCCATGCTTACAATTAATTTGTATTTCTTCCTGGTAGAAAAAGAACAAGGAGGAGGAGTGCCCAAGTTGCCCTCAATTGTTCTCTAACTTAGGCTCCAACCTCTCTTTGCAGATGCATCTGGAGCATGAAGAGGTATTGTTCCAGTGTGTGTGTCTGTATATAAAAGTCATATGTACAGAATATAGGATTAGACTATCACTTGTTCAGAGGAACATCATAGCTGTAGTAGGTGAAATCTTACATTCCATCTGTAAATTAATTGGGTACATGCAGAGCAGTTGAATCTGAAACACAAGGTATGGAATGTGTAACTCTGATGTCAGTGCAGGCAACACCAGGTTGGTCATTAACAATGAACTTTGCCAGTGTTGGTGGTTTTGCATAGGAAGACCTGCATCCCTGCTTGGTGTTTGTTGTTATTCCGTGCTCTTCTGTAACTGGATGGCATCATCTGAAATTTTGTCCAATTTTTTCGGACTTTGATCTTTGGTGTACAAACTTGCTCATGAGATTGTTTTCCTGAAGGACTTTGTGGCTGAGTTTTACAAAACTAACAGATTCGTTCATTCAGTTGATGCCATGATTTGGGATGGGCTCTTTCTCCTGGTGGTCCTCACCTGAGAAGATCCTGTGATGTGCAGTGCTGCTGTTCCAAATGTTTTCTGCTGATGTGCAGCTGTGGTGGCTTCTAACAAAACTGCCCCAGGCCTCGTGAGAGATTTCTGTCACCTGAAACCTGCAGGATCCTCAAAGCCCTGGCTCGAACCATGACGTTTCAGAAGGTGGGACTCGAGGCTTTGCCCCTCTGAGTGCACTTGCCTGGGCAGGGTGAGTGTGGAGTCAGTAAGGTTGATCTGTGTTCTTCAAAACTGTGGGAAAACTCAAGAGATTTCAATTTTCCTGTTTCCAAAAGTAAAAAGTTTAGACCCCAGTGCAGCACTGCACATGAATGATTTTATGTTCAGCGTTATGATGATGCAAGCCACAGCAATGTGGGATACTGCAATAGACAGATGTAGATGATTATTTAAAGTGTTTTTGTAATTAAGTTGCCCAATTCCATTAGCTTGTAAGTGTCTACTGCCCAGCATAACTAATAGGAATTTTATGGGGAATCAATGAGGGTGGGAAAGCAGATTCTCTGGCTCTCATGATCTGGAAAGATAAGAATTCAGGAACAGAAGTGAAGTTTCTCATTTCTCTCAGAATTCAGACAAGTGATACATCTGGCTCAGGGAGCAGTTACGAATCGTGGCTTTTATAGAAAAGCTGTTTGGAAAAAACTCGTGCTAAACCCAAAAACTTAAATTGATGGAAGTACCTATTAAATAGCATGGAACAGCTCGGGTAACATGACCAGAAGAAATGAAATTCATAATTAGAATACTGGGCTTGTGGCAATGGCTGGGAGCAAGCAAACTGCTCATGGAAATCTTTTTAGAGCTGGGATTAGAGTAATGGATGCTTTGAATTAGACTGATTTGGTACTCAGGGTGGAAATGCAAGCTCTTAAATACACTTAGAAGAATAGGGTGCAGCTACGTGGAATTATGTAATTGCTCCTTCATTGCTAAGCTGGTTTTTTGAAGTGTAGGAGAGAAATGTAAGAGGATTTATAACTGAATTAGGAACTGGGATCCTGTCACAGCCAAGGCTTTCTATGTAAATTGCTGGTGATGTCAGGGAAAAAAGCTGGCCATCTGAAGCCCACATTCCAGAAGGAAAATAATTTCATGTGATGTGGTGTATTCTCCCTTTGTCAGTCCAGGTGAATTCTGTGGAAGGTTACAGAGGTATAAAATTCAAGCACGGACTGTCAGATGAGTGATTTCTGAGGATCTGAGCAGCCTGTTTGAGCTCAGACTCTAGACCAAAGAGATTATTATGAAATTCCTTCATTTTACTTCTGCTGGGACTGGCTTTTCTCAGCCTCAGGGAGTATTGTGCAGACCAGATCTCCATATCACAACTTTTCTTGTTTTATTTGTTGTGGTGGTTATTTTCTTTGCTCTAAGATGTGCTGCTGCAAGAGATTTTCCTTCTTTCTTTGATTTTGCACTGTAGATATCCATAATGTTGATTTGCCAGCTTCTGAGTTGCTGCCACAATGCAGAATGAACAAAAACCAGGAGATATTTCATTGAAATAATTAATCAACCAGTGCCACAAGTTAAACTTTAAATGATCTGACATTGAATATGGCTGGTGGTATTGCCTGATGGGTTTGTATCACTAAATGTTACTTCTATGACAAAATCCACACGAAAAAGTTGTGGTTTATTGTAACTATGTCTCAGTTTTGTAATGGTAGTAGTAATAACACCACTAATAATAGCAATAGTGAAAAAGCCCCAGTGTTTCTTTTTTTTTGGTCAATGCCTTATTTTTTTTATCTGCAGTAGCTTTAGTTTCCTCACGGTCCAGAAACTTTTGCTTGCTTCCTTTTTACTTCCTTATATTATTATCTGAAAAATGCTGAAAAGTAAAGCAAAAATAAAGTAAAAATGACCTTTTAACACCTTATAATTGAGTGACTGGAAATAAATTAACAACCCTCTTATCTGTTCACCACGTACGACATATATGCAGTGCTGAAGGCAAAAACCATTACTGTTGCTGATAAAGCCAACAAAAAATATCATAAAAAGTTGGGAATTTTTCTTAAGATTCTTCATAATGCCACTAGCAGCAAACCAGGGAAGAGGATGTGTAGCTGAAATTTTGTGTTTGTTTTCAGCCTCTGGGGGACTTTAAGAGAAAGGATCACCATTCCCTCTATTAAAAATAAAATTAAATGAGCGAGTGAAGAGCTTTAGATAAAAATTCTCTCTGAGGTGTATGTTATGGATAGAAATAAAGTCCTCTTCATTTATTACAACATAAAACTCCCTTGGCTACTGCTCATTCTATACACCAGTGGATCAGTTTCCCATTCACATGGTTGTTCCAAAGATGATTTTTTCACCCCTCCACAGATGCTCTGACCTGGAAAGCAGCCAGAGCAGTCCCGAGATGTCTCTAATTTCACCTGATCCTGATGGCTCTCTGAGTCCTGTCAAACCTCAAAGTGTGCCCAGGAGCCCTGTCAGTGCCCTCCCTCTCCAGTGTTACCTGCTCTGAATTCACATGGAGAGTGATGACCTTGAGATTTCCTGGAATCCAGAGAACACACTGAATTCTCATGGTCTATGTAAAAAAATCACCAGGAGAGACTTTGAGCTCTGCTCTTCATTTTAGCACAGCAACTCCAAACAGAAGTTTAGGTCCCATGGCCACTGAGGTTCCTATAGAAATATGTACTGCAAATTGTGTTATTTGTGTCCTTCTGCCCTAAGGATGACTCTGTCCCCTGAAGGGGACATGTTACAGAGCTGGAGCAGAATTAAACCTGCTGAATCTGCTTCGTTCCCACCAGTTTTAGTATTTCTGCTTCATTCTCTTAAAGGAGAACAGTAAATGGGGATCAGATCCTCCAAGCTAATTCCCTGTGAAGCGTTCTTGACGCATTGGGAGTTGGATTAAAGTTTTTGGTCATTTAATATCAGTGTTTATCACTCAATCTAGATATGCAGGGTATTAAACTTAAAATCTTGGAGGACATGAATGTCTGTAAGCTGCTATGCTACAGTTTGTGATGTTCATTGTCACCTTGCCATCCTGTTAGATCGCTTGAGACTTTTCCTTCTAGAGTTTTCAAGCCTTTCTTAAATATGATTAAGGAACTATTAAGACCTTCATCTACAGGGTTTTGTTTGATCAGCTGTAATTTGATGCTCATATTAATAAGAAATGAGGGTGCTCATTGATAGGGACAGACATGCAAGTTTAATATGCAGGGTGTGCACAGGCTCATTCCTCTGGCAGAGTTGTTCACTCTTTATTCCTTACAAAGCAGAAGAAATCCTTCAATTCAATTTCCTAGGCTTTGATTTAGGCTCCTAGAGCGTCAGGTGACAAATGAACTGCTTTTGTTATTATTGCACCTCTGCCCAACAGCTTTTCTAACTGGTGGCTCCACCAGGGCTGCCCAGGCCATTCTCTGCAGAGCTCCTTCCCAGCCAGTGTGTCCCAGTCTGGGCTGTGGTTCCTTCCCAGCTGCCATGGGGACAATGGGCACAACAGCACAAAGGAATGCAGACCCCAATGTGAAATACATTTTATCCATAAAAAGCTCTGTTTCAGCTACTCTGTTAAGTTCCCTAGCAATGCTTGCCCCCAGCATGGCTGAATTTTCGCATATACCCCAGCAAGGGCCGTTTTTTGTGAGCTTTTCTCCTCCTTCTGTTTTCCATTGCACACAGCAGGACCTGGCACTGTCTGCTTCCCAGCCCCCCCAGCATGAAATGTGATTTCTTGTTGCTTTCTGCCAGGCAAAAATATAAAAAATACTATTGCTTTTTTCCTGCTTTACTCCTCTGTCTTTTAAAGCTTCCAGGTTGCTACCAATTTCTGTATTTCCTACTTCACGTTTTCTGGCAACTACTACAATTAATTTAGTGTTTGTGTTAAGGAGAACCTCCATATTCTTTTGTCCCAAACATCCCCTTTTCCAAAAGGTTTAGTTCCCCTTGCCTGAGTTATTTTGTGATGCTGCACATGAGAATTTTGTCCTGGAACTGGGAGGAAAGCTGAGGTGGTTTCAATGCAGTGTGGAGGAGCCAAGCTTTGGAAAGGGACTTTATTTGAGAAACCAGAGAGGGTACTAACAAAAACGTTGATAGACTTGATATTCCATTAAATTCACATTGAATTTCTGCTCTTAGCATCGGACTTAAAAAATATTGAGCTGTCCAGTAGCAGATCTTCAGAGCTTTCTTTTTCCAAGCCTTGGAGAGGAGCAACTGTTATTTAAAGGCTGTAGGGCTGTGTATGTCCAGCAAGCCAGCTGGTCTGGGACGGAATCACTTCCCCACTCTCTGAATATTTTGACCTCCCTTAAGCAGAGAAATGCAAGTCAGCAGCTTGAGATGAAAGTTTTAATTAATTACTGAAAAGTAATTAATAAGCAAAAATTGATACCTGTGCCATATGTCTGGTTTGCAAGTGTGTGCACCTGCAGAGCGTGGGCAGGAGGAGGGAGGCAGCTCCTGGGGCAGGTCAGAGGCACGAGCTGAAGTCAGCAGGACATTTCCAGTGCAGTAATTCGATTTTGTACAAGGATTAATGCTTTTGCTTTCATATTTTTTATTTTTATTTCATTTTCTTTGGTTGGTTGGTTGGTTGCTTGTGGCTTTATTTGTTCGTTTGAGTTTTGATCTTTCTTATTTTGGAATAAAGAGTTTTTCAAAATACATGAAAAATTTACTGCAAACCCACAAGCTAATTTTTTTATATTTCCATTTTCTTGGGACCAGTATAGGCACAGTACAGCAGACCTGGTCATGCAGGGAAAATCCTAAAAATGCAGGAAATAACCTACCTTTTGAGATTCCTGGAAGTGTCCAAGGCCAGGTTGGATCAGGCTTGGATCAACATGGAGTGGTTGAAGATGTCCCTGCCCACATCAGGGGGATGGACTAGAAGACCTTCACAGGTCTCTTCAATCCCAGACTACTCTCTGATTCTATGGACAGCCAATCAGTCATTTGCTTAAGAGTTCTTAAATTGAGGGGGAAAAAACCTTCAACTTCGGAAAAATGTAAAGCAGATCCATTTGCCTCGAATATTTGATGTGAGAACGAAGAGACAGAGACCCCAGCAAGAGGAGGGTTTCCCTGTCGAAGGAGGAGGCCCAGGATGGGCTGAGGATTTAGAGGAAGCCCTGTCCTGTGCAGGCTCTCCCTGGCAGAACTCCCTGAGTGGTGAACACGGGATAATCATCATTGCTCATTTAGCTCAGTGCCCTGTACTTGTGTTCAGTGCATGTTTACAAGGCACTGTGGAGGTGAGAGCTGTTATGGGGGTGATGAGCTTCGTGATTAATTGCCATGATTAATTGCAGAGCTCAGTGGTGCTCCTGGTGCACATCCCTTTAGGAACACCGACTGGGGGCTGGCAGCAATGGCTGCTGCTGTAACAATGAGGGTGATGAGCCGTGTCAGAGCCAATTACTGCGTGTGAAGTGCCGGGAAAAGGCAAGTGGGAGTTGCTAATCCATCACATGATTGCCATTGTTTTAGTTTATTTATCAAGCAAGAGATTCTACAATTTATGCAGAGGATCATTCACTCTCCTAACAGGCTTAATTACTATGATTTCACTTGTACAGGGCTGGGTTCACCAACTGAACTCCATGTGTTGTTGTCATTTGCAGAAAATTGCTGCCTGTCCCTCTATTTGGCCTTTATCACGGTCTAATACTTGTTTACAGAAAAAAACCAAAAAAATAATATTTTTTTTCTCATCTCACTCATCCATTTCATTGGAGGGAATATTCAGTATCAAAGTCTGTAGGGTTGATTTGGCAAGAGCCTGAGAGCAGACGCAGTAGTGGGGTTAATGCACAGCATTTGGTGCTCTGTTTTGTGTTTCCAAACACGTACACAGCACACACGGATTAATCAACTTATTTTGTAAAGTGAAGCTCCATAACAGCAGATATGGAAACTACTTCATGCAATTAATTGTGAGATAAATTAATGAAAGGCCCGACATTTGAGTGATGTTTGAGCTACAGGGTACTCATTAACATAAATGCACGCTAGGTTAATTAGAGTTCATTTTAAATGTTAAAACTGTGTTTTCCTTTTTCTCTTGAACTATAAGAAGTGTCACAGTTCAGTAGGTGAAGGAAGGTGACCCTCAGCTGGGCATATAGAAAGGACATGTCAGACTATGCCGTGAAAGACACTGGTTCTACCTCGTTTTTAATTAGGTTGGCACTGGACCACCGTGTACTTACCTGAGAGGTCTGCACCAAGAGACATTGCTCTTTATTTCCCCTGCAAAGTCAGCATTCAGTTAATTACAGCCAGACAAAAAGTCTGAAGAAGACAGCACTTTGCAAATTAACAATTTCTAAATCACTGAAGAGTTAACTTTTACTGTTAAAACACATTCTTAAAAAAAATGTAATTAGATTGAATGATATTTCTCCATCTTGAATGTGGGAGAAGATGAGGTGATAGACTTAAGATTCAACTTCCTGATTATTTAATATTTATGTTTTTTCTTTCTGAGTACATCCAGAAAGAAAATCACAAGTACAAGGGTGTGGTACTGAACTTCACTTCTCAAGTGAATTTCACAGTTCAACTTCAGATACAACATTACTGAAATTTCATTCAATAAACCATGTCAAAACCTAATATTTAGAAGAGTTTTGCTGAAGTTGTGCCCATTCCTGAATTGGGTCCTGTGTCAGGGAAATATTGCTGAAATTTATAGAGAATATTAATAAGTTACTGGCATATTTTAATCACTGCTTTCAAAATTAATGAACGTTGCCACCATAGATTCTATGGTTTGTTTGGGTTTTTGTAATTATTGTCTCCTTCTCCATTAGGAAGAAGAAATTTATTCAACTGAGCAATTTCTGGGAGTGCTACAAATAAATCGTACTGTAGAAAAAAAAGTGGAAATATTTAATTTTCCTTTTTTCACTCTCAGTGTTTCTTTCGGTTTTGACATTTATTTTGTATGAGATGTTGAGTGAGCTCAATGCTAAACTGGAGCAGAGACTGAGGGAGGTGGGACCTGAATACAGAGAAAAAGGATGGGTAGGACATGGATGCAGAGGAAAAGGGTGGCCGGACCAAAACCTTGCAGGACAGCATAGAAAAAGGGGTGAAAGTGGTTTTATAACATTGTGCAATTACTGATACCTGGCAATTTCAAACAGAAGGGTGGTTTTGTAACTTGAGGTTGGCTGAACCTGGTTTTGGCACTGGAAAATTTGATAATTACAAATTTTCAAATTCAGTTAATTTTAACAAATCTGAATTTATTTGAAGTTTCCTTAAAGGTTTTCAGAAGCAGGTTGTATCTTTTCTTCAGCTGACAGAGCATTGGGCATGACTCTGAGTATTCTTGCTTATTTCTTAATTCCTCACACCACCTTCTAATTCTTGATTTTCCTACTACTTTGTTATGTTTAATGCACATTACTTATTTTTAGAAGTGGTTTGAAACTGCTTGTAGAGTTGATTATGATGTTATATATATTTTCTAGGTTAGCTCATGATTTCTCCTGTGATGAAAGGTACAGAGAGGCTTCTTTCAAGATGTGAAAGAAACCTTGTCAGCTGGTCCTTAGCAGCAGCTTCTTTCTATCCCTGCAGGGCTGCCCTTGGGATGCTGCTGGGACACAGAAAAATCACTTTGCTTGCAATTATATTCTAATATAATTGTGTATTTTGTAAAGGCACTTCCAAACTGGAAGATTTTGACATTCATTTAAGTCTTCCTGCTTTCACTTCAAACATTCACTCTTCAGAAGAAGTTAAAATGCCCCCAAAGATTAACAGTACATTATTCAGTTGCAGGGATGTGATCCATAGGGATACAGACAGCCACAGTGTGAATATGTGGGTGAAAAACCATTTCATTGGTCTGACATAATGAGGTTTTGGGACCTTTAGTACTTATGTCGTGCCACTCGTTTCCAGCAGAGAGTGCAGCCCTTGCCAAGACCAGTAAATTTACACCTGGTTTAGAGGTGAGTAGGTATTGTTACACTTTGGGGCCTAGCTGCTGTGTGAAATGAGAGGATGGGTCTCAGCAGAAATCTGCAGTCTAGAGGAGCAGCACTGCTATAATGAGATGAGTTTTCTTGCTTTATTTCAGGTTTCATGGCAGTATTTTCTGACTTGATGGCTTATATTCTATTTGTTATCTACCTGCACGTGATAAATGTGCTTAATCTCTTTTGAATTCCTACATGAAACCTTACTGGCTTTATCACTTAAATTCATGTTTGTTTGCTAGGGCAAGGGAATTGGTATTAACTATATGAATTGGTTTCTAGATTAGTGTTTTTGTTCTTTCCTAATAAAAAGTGTGAAATGGTATTTTTAGAGGTCATTTGGCCTTCAGGGTTTTCTCTTTTTTCTTAGTGATCTTTATTACTTCAGCAGAACTGCTGCAGAGTCTCAATTTTGTTTTCAGTAGCATAGTCCTATTCACTGCACTCCTATTTTGGACGAAATTGCATTAGCTTTATTTCTTTGAGAGCTAGAAAACTAATAATTGCCTTTTAAGTTTTAATCATGCTTTTCAATCTGGCCAAAATTGCTAAATTAATTGGCTTTTTGTTTTTAAGATGCCGGACAAATCAATGGAGGTGACAATTGCTGAGTGAGTTTGTTTCACAAAGCCTCCCAGCAAACTTTCTACGACTGAGTTTCTTTTCCTTTTTTAATGAGTATATTGCGTTATCCTTCTGTTCTGTTGCAGTCCTCACGGAGCAGAAAGGCATTTTTCAGTCATGGCTGTTGTGTGGTGCTGGAGGTCCCTTCTGGGTAGCACACAGAGCAGCAGGGATGAAGATGTAGGAGAAATTAATAGCTCTAACCCTGGCAGGGTTTTGGGACAACCAGTGAAGTTTGTCTGACTTTCTGCAGTTCAGACAGGACTAAATATCTCAGCTTAAGGAGGATGAAGCACAGCTGGGTTGGGGACAAGCTGGGTCCTCTGTTCCACTTCACCATTTATTTCCAAGTTATCTCAGCTAAAGATNATTTTTTTTTTAAACTGAAATGCTTTGAAATTAATTAATGTGAGCCTTCTTAAATCCACTTTCTGTGTCTCTTGTACAGTCCTACCTGCATACATAGTTGATTAAGAAAAGTCAATGTTGTCTCATGCTGTGCCTTTAGAAGGAGGAAGTTGTCTAGGAAGTTTTCCTTGTGTCTGTGAGTCAAGGAAATTTGGCCTTCAAAGATGATCAAGCAAAATACTATTGTAACATAGCACTGGATTAATTTCCTATGAGAAAGCACTGGAAAATAATTTTTCATTAGGGAAGGAGGCAGTGATTTCAGTTCACCTTCCCTACTACCCCACATTTACCAGCCATTTGCCAAAGGATAATTAAGAGAACATATAGAGAATATGGATTTCTGTCAGGTTGTTGTAAGTTGCATAAAAGCTGGAGATTTGACAGATGTTAAATACTGCTTGATTTTTTTTTTTTCCTTTGAGAAATCACTCTGGGCACATTTGGAAATTCCACTGCTTCTCATTACTGCAAAAAGATCAAGAGCTTTGCCCCGCAAAGGTGGTTATCCAGTCCATTAGAAAATGCTACAATTCCTCCCTAACAGCACCACAAAAATGAATGAAAATGAACATAATAGATTTGTTTCAGTGAGGGGCCACCTGCACGTCTGACAAGAAAGTGTCACATTTGCAGAGAGGCTTTGCAGGCCTGTGAAAGCTCTCCTGACACCCATCAGAAAAGAAAGAGATGCTGAAAATCAGAGATTTAGGGAGGACTGGCAGTCTGTAAAACAGAGAATAGTTGATAGTGTTCTGCTGTAGACAAATCAAAGTTGATGTTTGCAGTCATGCTTGAATAGCCCCCATTTTATACAAGTTTTGTTCCTCACAGATGTGCCGTGCCGTGGGGTTCTCGTTGGGGTGGTGACTGAACTGCAGATTGCAACTCCTGTATTTTCCCACCTCACACTCGTAGGGGGGTTTCAGGATATTGCAGTACCTCTCTGCTAAATAGGAAATCCCACGGACCACAAAATATAACCAAGTAAGTAAAGTTGATATTACACATCACACCGTCCACATGCAGAGTATCTGAAAGAATCTGGTCAAAAAGTTTTGAACTCTGGCAGCTTGGAAAAAACACAGTTTTAAGAGCTTATATTTAAAGTCTTGGTCTCTATGATCTTAAATGATTCTATGAGTTCAATGTTACCCATTAAGATGAGCACATTTTTCAATGCTCTGTTCCGAAATTAAATTTTCTTCTCCTTGCCGCTTTAACAGGTAATAAATCTCAGCCAAAAAAACACATGCTTCAGTAAAGTTACATTGTACATTTGAATTCAATAAAGACTGGTGTAGCTTTGAATATATATAGGCAGGTATAGAAATAGGTTTTAGAGATATACATGTTATTGATGTACTATATAGCTGAAAATAAATCACTTAACAGTCCACTGGTAGCCAGCCATTGGCTAATGCCTTATCTGGACCATGGTCTGAAATTCAAGAGAAGGAAAAGATTTTGTAAAATGTTACCCACCTAGAGAGGCTTTTTAATAGAACCTGATCCAGTGTCCACTGTATTGTGGAAAAACATCACCTCACTTTAAGTGAGGTCTGGACAAATGTTCCAGTGCTCACACAGAAACAAACTGCCTGGATTTGTTCTTGCCTGGAGGACAAGAAGTTAATTAGATTGGGACAACTGGGAATGCCCACAGCCCTTTCCCTGTGTGTCTCTAGATGTGACAAAAAAATGTCGAGTGCTTTCAGCTTTGCACCAGGAGCACTTTTTGGGAAGATCTTTCTTCCAGAAATGACATCTGCAGAGAGCAGGTATTTTGCTTCCAAGCATCTGATCCCAGGGATGTTCTGTGCCTGCAGAGTTCCATGTTGGTCAAGCCCTGACAACTTGGCAGAGCAAGGTTATAAAATTCTGCTCAGCCTGTGGAAGTGGAGCTGGCACTGGGAGCTGACTTGTTTGTGGTGCTTGGAGAAGTTGCTTATGAATGATGGGCTGACTTAAACTGGTCTGACAGTTCAAAATATCGGTGTTAGATCCTCATTGATCTGCATGCTTGTGGTTTTTATTGAGAGACAGGAGCAGAGTAACCCCTCTGATGTTAACAGTGTTTCTAAGTCATCCCTAGAAATTCTGAACTGTGATTTTGCTGTTTTAGAGATTTTCATTGTCACGACCGAATTATTGAACACAACACAGCACAGGGAATTTGAATCACGTCAAAAGTTTTCCTTAAAACTCAGGGACGTAATGTAAAAGATGGAAAACATTTTCAAACCATATTTTTCAGGAAAAAGAGTTGGAACAAACTAGTTAATTCCCCCCATAAAGAAGGAGAAATATAACAGAATACTCGACATATGTAGTGCCTGGCAAATTTGGCAACAAAAAGGTGCTGGTGGTGTTTTGGCCAGACCAGAGACATCTTTGAAAGAAGAAAAGCCATATGGACCTAATAGGAGATTTCAGAAAGATCCCTGTGTCTTTCTTTTTGGTCATTTGTTACAATGGTTAATGAATGTCATTATTTAAAGAAGCTACAGTAGAATTCCACGTGCCTCCAAGCCATCAGCTCTTGCTTTTGATTTGTCTGTTGCTTTCAGAAATTGCCAGCTGAGATTTCAATGTGAAAGTACTGAGGCACCACGGCAAAATTATTCTTGATTTCTGCTGGTATAAGTGACCCAAATGTTCCACCCTGCAGTACAGTCATTAGTTTTTATAGCTGCCAGTACAGAACACAACCAGAGATTGAATTTTGAACATATTTGATAGAATCACACATGCTAAAAAGAGAAATGTGTGGGTTCAGCTCATTTATGTTCCAAAACACAACCATGTGCTGCAGCTACTGACTAACTCAGGGGCACAATATTGTTTATACATTGCGTTTGGCATTTTCACACTTTCACCACATTGGACTGGATTGATTGTATAAGAATCACAAAGAGAAATTCCATGTGCTTTGAGGGCAACGATATTAATAGCAAATATTTATTTAATTCCACGTGACTTTGGAATTGTAATTCTGCTGCGTGCGTGGTGTTGACATGAAAACAAATAAGGTAATGTAGAGACTCATGTATTTGTTGGCATCTATCCCCAATCTGCTGCTCAAAGGGAATATTTGACTTAAACACAATACTTTCAGATGAGTACAAGTATCCATTTTGAGAAAAAAAAAATTGGTTACCAGAACTGTATTATATTCTAAATCTGTTACAACTCTTGTCACATAATGAAGATGAGTGAATTAGAGCACTTGTTTTATTTTGGTGGAAAACCCAGAAAGGCTAATTGAAATTCTTGAGTCAATCATGCAGGCTGTTGCTCATTCCCTTGTGATTTTTTAAAAAATCTCTTCAACAGTTGGTGTACCTGCTTTGTCTTTACTCTGTCATTGTGGGTTGATATAAAACCCTTTCTTGTGACTTTTTTTCTGGAATACAACTAAATTTCAGATTATGAGCTATTGTATTCAGACAGTCAGGTGCTGTAGTCAGCCTGATGACTCATGTTGGATACAGATAAACAGAATGTGAATTTTGACCATATAGAGCCTATCTAATTTTCATATACATGAATTTACCTGTGGGCTTTTGGCATGAATGCACACATAATATTGCATTCTGTGATACCTACAGTGGACAAACCCAAAATTCTGAAGTAAGCCTCAGTAGACATTTCAAAACCCAGCCCTTTTAAAGTCAGGACTCCTGACCTTGGAGCTGTCTGAAATCTGTCAGGTTTGTTTTGAGTGCCAGGACACCACAGCATGCAGACATGACTCAATCTCATCTCTTGGCGAGTCGCTCACAAGTCTGTGCAGGCAGCAAGGAACAAAAATCCCCGGCTGCCAAGCACTTCAGGAGATGAGCTGGCTCTGCCTCTGCTCTCAAGGAGAGTGTCTGACTGCTCAGTGCTGAGCTGATCTCCACTGCCTGAAGGAACTGATCACAAGGTTGCCTTAAAAGTGGTAATTTATTTGGAAGAGGGGTGACCTTTGCCTCCTTGGGCAGATGAAAGAATGCAGAACGAGGGCTCTCAGGTGGCTTCTCTGTGAAAACATTTGTAGTAGGGCAAGTGTGAGATGTAGGCAGGGAGGCTTTGACCTTCTGGGGCTGACACGGAGACATTATAGCCCTTTTATTTTGTAAAATATTGATTTCCAAGTGCTTGGAACATCTGCATGAGAGTTGTGGTGAAATGCTCTTGTTGTGAGGAGCAAAAGCACATCTTGGCAGAAGGGAGGAATCACAAGGAACTGGAGTTTCCCTGTCCTTACCCATGAATAGGAGTGCTCCAAGGTAGAAACAGAGGCATATCACTAACGTGAAAGTGTTGCCAAAAATAACGATCTGTGGTGTTTTTCTATGGATGGTTTAGTAACAGGACATTTCTGCACTTCTTTCTCTTTCTTTGCCTGCTATTTTTCTGAAAAATGTG
This sequence comes from Oreocharis arfaki, assembly GCA_013398015.1. NCBI lineage: Eukaryota > Metazoa > Chordata > Aves > Passeriformes > Paramythiidae > Oreocharis > Oreocharis arfaki. The sequence continues at coordinate 761,233 of VZRR01007334.1, read as the reverse complement.
CAAGTCTGTGATTGCATGCTGCCCATAAAACAACTCCATAGTTCACACAAGCAGGAGTTCAAATCCACTTTCCTAAGCCATCCCAATGGTGATGAACTTGTTATGGACCATGGACAATCTCAGCAGCTGCAATTTCGAGTTTCCTTTGCATCCCTGCAGTCTTAACAACTAAATTCAGTTGATATTCACAACTCTATAAGCAATTAACTGGTCTTTTAAATCCCTTTTCAACCTCTTTCAAACCTCTTTAAAGCCCTTTCTCCACATTACATTGCTTACGAGCACCTGAGCATTTTCAGTGGTGAAAATAAAGGAACCACAATAATTATCTCTTCATTTTCCTTGCTGCTTCCAAGAATGGGACATAAGGAGTCCGTGGGCAAAATTATAAGAAAAAAGTTTTGCTGTGAATAAATGAAAGAATGATTTTGTTACTGAGGCCCCTTTGTGGAAGGGCGGTGGCTGGAGGGGGAACCTGGAGGATTCTCTCTGTGTGAGGCCAGAGAGCTCTCTCACTTCTCTCAGTTATTAGTCAGTTTAGAAGCTTATCATTTTTGACCATATGGCACAGGGAACAACGTGGATGATGAAAAACCCGGGGCCAACCTCATTCCACCAGGAAGTTCTGTTGTTTTGTGATGACTTTGTCTTCTTGGGCAGAACTTCTCCTTAGTGACTAATGAGGTCCTTGCTGCTTCTGATGTCGCTGCTCTTTTTGTGGGTGTCAAAGTACCTCCTTTTCTAATCATCATTGCCATATTATTTTTGTCTTCTCTGATTCTTTTTTTTTTTAATTTTTATGACTTGGCATTAAGATAATTGGACTGTTGATAAATGTCTGCTATAAGAAAAAAGAGACTAAAATTAATCCTATCATATACCTGCATATTATAGGCAAATAGCTCCTGCATTTCCTGCCAACCTGGGCCTCCCTTTATTAGCTGGAGACTTGAATCAATAGAGGTGGCAGGAGCCACACTCCTTTCATCCTGGTTTTTTTTTTTCTGGGATCTGCTTTAGCTGAACCTTCTTTTCAAATCCATCCTTCTTTCAGCTGTGTGTGAGGATACAACAAACACCATGCTTGAACTTGTGAAAATCCTTGTTGGTCAGAAGAGGTTTTGCAGTAACTGTTAATTTTGGGGATATCCAGGAATTATGATGTAAATATGCATCCTAGGACTTTAGGGTTTATTTCCTCATCAATTGAAGCTGGTGCAGAGCTCATAGTTCATTGCTTTGCCTTTTAATTCTGCTTTTAAATGCTTTTACACCTCCTAAATGCTTTGGGGATTTTCCAACTGAGAAAAGCTCTCTGTTACGAGAAAATTTGACTTTAATGCAATGAGCAGCAAGTCATTAGAAGCTAAAAGACCAGGGAGGAGATGATCAGGTGCTGATTCACTGTGACTTGAATGGAGCCCAGGGGAATTGGGCTGGTTTCAAAGTGAGAATCAGTAGATCTGGTGATGGCAGCAAAGCTCTGAGACATTTCAAAGGTTCAGTCATGTAACACACTGTGGGTGTAAGAGAGGGCTGCATCAGCACAAGGAGTGGTTTACTTGTCATCACAACCTGGGGCAGGAATCACACACCTTCAAGTGTGATGATTTTTGTAAGATCTGGAGTGCTAAAATATTTTTATGTCAATACAAAAGCCATCATAGAGGCCATTGAAGAGTCAAATCCTCAGAGTGGTGGATATGAGGGAAAAGAACTCTAAATCTGAGGCAAATAAAATTCCTGTCTAAACCAAAGAGTGGTTCAGAACAATCTAAACCATTTCAATAAGTGGACTAAGAGAAATGCACCAGCTGAAGCATCTGAACAGAAAAAATATAGCAAAATTTTAGCCTAACCTTTATTTAGGCAGGTAGATCAGATGTGTTGATTGATACATGAATATTTTATGAGTTTGCAGATAAATCAGATGAAATATCAGCTCATCTGATTTAAACTGAGAAGAAAGTGGACACCAGGGAGTTTTATGAATATGAACATACATTCAGCTGGTGGTGGATTCTTCAGAAAAACCGTAAAGACTCTTTTTTTTAATAAATGGAAAGTTTTTCCACAGAATTTGCCACAAACTCGTACTGATCTTTTCACAGTGTGATTTTTGTAATTATCTCTGTGCAGAAGAATCATCAATTGCTCAAGGAAAGAACATCCAAAAGAATTAAACCTGCAAAAATCTTTAGAGTGACTTTGTTTCACCATACTTAAGATTTCCTTGATGTGTTGTGCTGAGCTTCTATTGCAATATGGGTAATTACTGCCATTCTGCCCAGAGATGTTGCTCTTAACACATCACTTCCGTGGCTAAATTAACAAATAGTGCTGCAATTGACATTTCTTCTTGAAAAATAATTAGAACTCAGCCCAAGATTTAATGAGCCACGTGCTAGAACTGCCCATTATTCGTCTTTCCATCCTGCACATGCTAAGGAAATTGTATTAAAAAACCCCAAAAAGTAAGTAATTGTGTAACATTTAGCATTTTTTAGTGTTGTGAAATAGTCTTGTAATCCTCTGTGATTCTTGGAACCTAATTGGAGTCTTTCAAACCAGGTTATTAAAATACCTGGTGTAAACTCCTCACATCTTCATCTGTTTCTGTCCTTTCCTGTTTATTGGGGGAACCTGTGCTGGTACAGCCCTGGAGCTCCTGCAAATGATGTCTTTGAAGAAAAGGGAGCTTAGCTGGAGCTCTGGGGCACGAAGGCATCAGTGCACAGAGATCTGTGTGATACCCAGGCAGTGCATTGAACTCCCAGTGCCTCAATCCTGCACCATTAAAGCGAAAGCATATTCCTTAATTTTCCTCTTTCTGCTGCCTCTACACCTGATTTTAGGCCCTTTGGAGCAAAGGCATGCTGTGTGTTTGCTAGAAAAGCTGGAGAACACTGGTTATGATCTCCTGTGCAGCTTGAAGGTTTTACCACCATTCTAACAGGGAAATAATATCATTAAATCACTGAATATGTGCTGAGATGTTTTTTTCCCCAAGTGTTGCCTTGAAGCGTGGCTTTTCATGGTGGCTGATGCCTCCTGTTTTCATGGGCTTTGGGTTCTCAAGAGATCAAAGTCGTTATCCTGGAGTTACTGCTTATGGATAGACCCTGCAGTGCAGCTACAGCCTCAGAAGGAATTTGGAGTCAGCTCCCAGACGGGGTTTTTTTGGGTTTCGTTGTTTAGTATATTTTATATTTGTTATTTTTGATGAAGTGTTCTAACAGCATTCTGCTGAAAGATATCAACACAAAGTACAGCAGCAGCATAAAATCCCTCTGGGTTCTCTGAAGACCTCTCCCAAATGCAGGTTATTATTGCCTTTATAGAGAGCAAACCCATACCCTCAAACCATGCTAAAGCCTTCACCTGTCCTGCTGAGATAACTTGACTTAATTATATTTTATCTGAGTAGTCTATCATCCTATAAAGCATGTTTTACCCACGTCCTGAGGTTTATAACCAGTGCATTTTTTGTTTTACTTAACAATGTATGTGCAACACTTATTTAAGCTGCTTTGCACTCTGAGGTGCAATTACAAGCTGCAAAAATGGTGCATAATGATTTTTAAAGTGGTTAATTGTAAATTACTGATATTCTAATCAAGATGTTAATGAAAGGAGGTTTTTTTTATGTACACCTTTTTCTGAAATCATGCTGCTCTCACTTTAGCGAAGTATTTTCATCAAACACTAAGATTTACTTATAAAATTTCACATTCAACCCTGAGTGTTTGGAAAAATATATAGTACAAACTCTTTGGAAAAAAACCACAAACAAACACAAACTGACCCCAATCAAACCCAAACTGACCCCAAACAAACCCAAACTGACCCCAAACCGCTTCTGCTCAGTAATTGCTGAGAGCAAATTTATCCCAAGCAGTCTGAGAGCTGGGAAGGAGCAGTTTGGCTTTGTGTGGATGTTCAGAATGTCGATTAAGTTTTAAACCTCTGTTGTGTATCAGAGGCTTTGATATCTCGAGCTCCTTTGATCTCTAGGAAGCTTCTAACTTGAGGATAACTCATGGAGTTGTTTACAAACGTTACAAGATAGATTCTCGTGTTCTATTATCTTTTTAATGAGCACAACCTTCCTCCCCAGGCAGGGATCGGGACTGGGATGGCCTTGGATGCTACAGTGCATCTTAAGGCTTCTGCTGTGATATTTTAGCTCCATAAATTGCTAAAACCTACAGAGAGGAATATTATAGTTCTAATTTATGGTTTGCAGTGGCTCACAAAGTTCTCAGTCTATTCACTTTCATCAAGTACAAAGCATGTGTTTTCCTAATGAAAATGTTCACGGGGCTAATATTGTTACTGCTCTGGTCTTAGGCTGGGCTAGCCTGGCCCTATCTGTTTAAACAGAGTTCATGGAAAAGGTGAATTTTTTACTGTGTTTTTCAGGTTTTAAGGCAATTTTTCCTCTAATTTGGTACTACTAACCTATGTAGGTCTCCTTGTGAGACATATCTCTCATGAAATTTCAAGGATATGGTCAACAAGAGTCTGTATTTTGATATTTTATTTGGGCTAAACCCCCAATTTAATCCAGCAGGAGCACATTCTTATTCAGCCAATGGAAAGCACAAGCAATGAGCTGTGGTGAGAAACAACCAACGTTCTGCATAAATCTGAATTATCCACAAGAACTACCTGGGTGTAGAATCCACCCAGATGGCACAAGTTACCATCAGATTCCAAAAGCTGGGAGCTGTTTTGCTTTCAAGTCAAACCTAGAGGGAAAAAAAAAAGTCAGCTTTGTGCTGTGCACTCCTAGTTTTATGGATTTTATGGTGGATTTTATTCTGTGGAGCTTCTCAACCGGTGGAGCTTCTCACAGTGTCAAGGTACTGAGAAACACAGACCTTCAGGAGAGATTGAAGTGTAAATTTTAGCTGCTAAATGTGGACGGTGATTTGGTGGCCCCAAAGCACAACACCTATCAAAATGGAACTAAATTTAAATGTACTCCAGAATGACTCCTGCAATGTGTTTCTCAGCCCCCTCCACTCCATCTGTAGCTGGTGGGAGTTGAGCTTACTCAGAAACTTGCTGAGGGTGCTTAACACTTTGCAGATGTTTAAATCTGAATGCCATTTGTAATAGGATATAAATAAAGTAATACTGGTTGGCTGTAAAATGTATTATCTTGGAAAGCAATGTTGGAAAGCTGTATGAGACAAAATGGGGATTGTTAAAAATTTCAGCTGCTTTTAACCATCTTCTTTAGACAGAATTTCCAAATCTGCACAGTTTCCTGCAACTTTTTTTTAAAAAATAGGCTGGATTCAAAGTAATCCTTTGTTTTTAATCAAGTAAAGAATTGTTTTAGAGACCACATGAACAGATCCTGAAATAGGACAAAGTTGGTTGGAGCTCCCAAGAGGTGGGTGTGTCCACACAGGGGTGAGTCTGCAGTACCATTCGCTGTACCCTCATTGAAATAATCAAGAATTTCCAGGCTCACCATCTTTGTAGCCCTCCCCTGGACTCCACTGCAGGAGTGAGCATTCCAGGAGAATCCCTTTGTCTTGTTATTTTCACAGTGACAGCAGCAACAGCTCGGGAGGTGCTGAATACAAACACTTGATTTACAAGGGAAGGTTTCTATAAATGATGATTTGATTGCATGTGGTGGCAACAGTAAATACATCACTAATGGGAATGAATCCTCTTAGGAAAACCATTGTGCAGCTCTGTTCCATAGCACAACCCAAGTGCTGTAAAGCTTTGCCCTGAGTTAATAATTTGGAATATTGCTGAAGAATAGTGAGCATTCTTAAGGAAGATGGATGTTTGCTGTAAACCAGACATCATTTTACAGCTTCTAGGCATGAGTAGTCCCTGAAGAATCTGCCTTGCAAATATGAACATAGGTCAAGAGGAAAGAAATGAGAGAGACTACAGCAAGTGCTGTGCTAGACTATTGCCCCTGGCATGAAATATTTGTTGTTATTACAAGCCGTATTCAAACCAAATGAGAATACAAGACCTTTTACTTGTCTGAAGTTGGAAATAAATTTGTTCTGTGCATTTTTTTTTCCTTTCTTCTTTTCTTTTGTCTGCTGTCTGCTGATGTAGGTTTGTAAATGCTTTGAGGTATGCACTGCACTAAGGTTTTAAGGTTGTGGTGCAGTAAGGTTGTGTCATATCTCCCAAGATTAACCAATGATTAAAGTTGCCCACCCATAATCTGTCAAAGTGAATGAAAATTAGTCTGTTGACTTCACTGGGCCTTGTTTATTCAAGTGTGCTCTAAGAGGGAGAATGGATACCCAGCTTCTGTGCTTTATTTCTAAAGTTTTAAACAAATCTCTTTCTAATACCCCTAAAAGTCACATTGTTCCATTAGGAGGGTGAATTACCGGCAGATAGAACCATAACTAAGAAAAAAGAGGGTTTACAAATGGGCTTGAGGAGAATCATAAAAAGCTGATGTTCACAGATCAGTCACAGGGCCAGTCAGAGCTGACACCTCAGCGCAGCTCATTCTGTCCCTGGAAATGTCCCGAACAGCGCTTGCAGCTTTATACTGAAACCTGATTGGACCTATTTCCACACCTTCAGTTTTCTAAACAGACCTTGAAACAACTGCCTTAGATCAAAAACTAATTGAAACTGGGAAAATTATGTGAATATCACAGTCCCTGGAAGTCCCAGCTCCCCATTCAAGCTTCAGGGACCTGAATCTGCTGCATCGCCCAAGCCCTGAGGATGTGATAAGAAACAGAGCAGCAAAGGTGCTGCAGGACTGATTAAAAACAAGCAGTTAATGAGCTCTTGCTACAGAGAAAGGAAAGGGCAAGAACCCTTCTTGACCCACAGAGGGAGGTTTCCAACTTGCCTTTTCCTAGGTCAGTGTAATTCACTGGGCTTCCCCTTGCATTTTGACCATAAAATCCACATTTGTTTTATGATAACTGCTTTTTTCCTTATTTTGAGAAAAAGATGTAAAGGACCACAGAAGCAAAAGCTATTGTAAAGCACAATAAGGTCTTATGAAAAGTTTGTTGAAAAATTCTTTTATTTGACCCAGGGTCTAAAATTATTAGGAGTGGTGAAAAGCAATTTCCACCATAGCGCTTTTAATTCAATTTACAAAACGTGTAGGCATGGTTTCATGGCAATAAAGAAATCAATGTATAGTTGCTGAAAACCATGACATTTTCAAAAGTAATTCTATTTTCTCAAAGTGAGATAATGTTATTTCATTCTCTTCTCTTCAAATCATCACCCAGCACCGTGTCAGGCATGTGGGAGTCAAGATCACTGTTCTCTATTGAGTGTGAGAGATGAAAATACATCTTAGAAATCTTTTCCCCCTGTCATTTCTGCGAGTGGCAGTGACCAGTGCCTGTGGGCTGTGTCTCATCACGCTGCCTCAATTCAATGTCATGCTATTGAATGTCACAATGTCACCGTGTTCTACTTCTTAACACCTACTCCTGTTTTGGGACTATATTTAATGGGAAGAAGCTATTCTTCTCTTTATTCAAAGAGATTTGAGTCTCTTTTCTCTGCTGAGAGACACCAAATGCAGAGGCCCTTTTGTTAATCATGAAGGACATTGAAGGAAAGGTTGTGCAAGAAACAGAATAGCTCTCAGTCCCACGTGGGCTGAAACTGGGACCCTGCAACATCTAAAAATTTCCACCATCTCCACAATTCCCCTGTAATTTCCATTCATGGCACTGCACTCTCAACTTTTCCAAGTGCTATTTGGTTAGTCTGTGGAAACTGGGGATCAAGTTTCTGGCCCATTCTCAAAAGCTCTCTTTAATGAAAATTAATATTAGGGTGTGATGTCACTCTACAATCAAAAATTTCTGAGCATTTCCACGTTTAAAGGTGTAGAAACGAAAGCTAAAAAGGAAAGGTTTGTGCACACCTCCGTGTTTGTGTTGCCTGTGGTGGGATCAGCAGTGCTTTCATTTCCCTCTTTAGACGGAACATTCCAACACTTGCTCTTTGTTATTCACCTTTAACATCATTCTTCTGCTCTTAGGTAGCAATTTCACTGACAGGGCTGCCACAATATTTAATAAATGTGCGAAATTATTTTGTCTTAAGACAACTGAGATCTCTGAAATTAAAATGATGGTATGTGACAATGACAGTGAGAGTAAAAACTGTGAGTGTGAAACTCCAGGTTCACTGAAACAAACCCAGCTTTATCAACCTTTTAAAATCTTGGTTTCTTTTTTCAGTTGAACTGTTATCTCTCAGTGGAGAGGAATTTCCGGGTTCATCGTGTAAAATACAAATTTAAACTATTAATGATGTTAAAAATGAAAAAAGTATTTTATTACTTTGTACATTTATTCATAAAGATATTTCATTTAGGGTTGGGAACCTTATTCCTATGACTATTATATGACTCTGTGGCCTTTTTCATCTCTTAAAACAGGAGAAAATACCCTCTAAATTTTCTGTTCGCAAGAATTGTGCTTATTGCTTTGGGCTGATTTATCTCTAGGTTCATTTTCTGTGATTGTCTCAAACCAGACTTTTAGTTCACAGGAAAAAGGAGTAAAATCTGATGCTCAAGAAATTTGACTTCCTTAGTCTGTCTTTGTATGTTTATATGGACAATCTAAGGTCCAAAGACACTCCTTTTTGTCTCTGCCCTCATTTCCTAGTGCTTTAATTAGCACCATGATATTATGGATTATTTTATTTCTCAGAAATTCCAGTTATATAATTTTGATAAAAAGACTCTCAGTTTTCAGAAAGCTCATTGATGGATACTAACTCGTTCTTGGTTCTGTGAACAGCAAGCTGTCATGTTTGCCCTAAAGGGGACATAATTTTTGCTTTAGATTTACTACAGTATCAGAAAAAAGATACGAGTTTCAATATTAGGAACAGAAAGGGGAAAAAGCTGCACCTTCATCTTTCTCGATTTTTAAGGAAAAGAGTAGCAGATGTACTGAGGAGATGATAGCAAATAATAGGCTAATAATAATAGGCAAATTTAGAGGGCAGTAGATTTATGTGGTGTTTGAAATTGTGTTTCCTTCATTCTGTTTGCACTGACCCCACTTGGGGGCAGCTTCATAGGTAGAGAGCAATATGTACAATGAAATTATTATTGCTGTTAACAGGATTTAAAGAATACAAAAAAGGAGAAGGCAACAGACATGCTGAGGTGAACCTGCCAAAAGGGGGTTTGGATATTTTCTAAATTGAAAACGATTGGCAAGGGTTACGTAGCACCTGCCAAACAAAGCACAGAGCAATGTTACTGAGATGGGTTTTTTTATATTTAATTTTTTTTAAAATTTAAAATATTAGGTTCCTTAACTTGAATTGGAATGCTTGGTCTCAGCCAAATTCAGCTGTGCCATGTTATCATTCCAGACACCAGAGAGGATGAGTCTTTGTGCTGCATTGTGTTTGCCAGTGCTGATTATGGCTGCTTCATCAATTGGGTTTGATTGGTTTCCTCAGGAAAAGGGATTTCACTTTTCTTGTGTCCTTTTAACCAGTTAACAAGAGATCACCAGACCAGGTACACTGAACTAATGGAGCAGTCAGAATGGGTGAATTCTGTAGCCTGCTTTTCCCTGAATAATCAGATACCTTGGCATTACAGAGAATTCACCTCTCTAGCTGTTATTTCAGTTATTTTTACAACGCAGTTTAGTGGTGCTCACTCTTTGTTAGGATGAACAGATCAAAGCAAGGGCAAGACTGGGCTTGTACTGGACAAGAAAATAGACAAAAACTCTCTTTTTGATCTGATTTGCTCTTATTTCCACTGGAAAATGCTTTTGTGCCTCACAAGCCTTTTTTCTGTTTGTTCTTGGGGACAACTCTGCCTTTGTCTGTGCTACTGAGCACACTGATTTGATGAATTTATGTTATTCTTTACGTGTCTTGCTTCCATTGCTCTCTCAGTGATGGTTCTGGGTGCCAGAAAATGGACATTTGATTTCTGAGTCAGCTCAGCAGGAATGTGTCTGGTAATTGGTATCACAGTGGTTTGCAGAGACACTGTGGGGTTTGGAGACAAAATAAAATGTCTCAGTACCTGAATATCCAGCCATTCTGGGATATCTGGAGGAAAACTGTAATTCTGCTTATGTTTTTGCCATGGTTTCACCATTGTTTCCTTCTTTCAAAGTATAGAAATAAATTAATTGGTTTAAACCCTTTTCCTCCTGGGCCTGGCAGTTTTAAGCACCCAGGTGCAGGTGATGCCTGACATCAGCTGGGGCTCTGCCCGGAGAATCATTCTGCTACAAGGGGGAGTTCAAAGGCTCCTTTTGAAGGGCATTTTCTCATGGAGGTTCTTTGAAATTCTGAGGAATTAAAATGATGAAAGGTGGCTCTAGCCTGTGAGAGGAGGCAGATGGTTGCTTCAAGTGTCCTTATCTTTGTGATCTGTGGATCTTTCAGCTGGTGCATTGACAGGGCATTGCTATAAAATGTATTTATTAAAAAGGCAATACAAAAAAAATAAGTTCTTTCAAGCTATAAAATGCTGGTAAAACCTGTTAAAGATCAGAAGAATAACACCTTACTGATCTAAGTGTGCTTTGTGGGTGATGGGCTCATGTTCTAGCCAGTACTTTGTTACTGGAACAGAGTTATTTCCTGCAGGAAGAAAAGCCTCAAGCAACAGATTTGATAAAGCATCTTTTGTGGTTCCAGTGAAAGCTGGTTACACCTATTTCCTATGAGGAGATAATGGGGGAGAGTAGGATTTTTCTTATTCACTAGTAATTATTATCAATATCCCCCATTTTTCATTCAAAGCACTGTTTATCCAAAACACTCAGCAAGGTGTTTGTTTTCTGAAATCTGCTATGGAAGAATTTTTTCTTTGGAACTTGTTCTGATAAGAAATTCTATCTTAGATCGGAAAACTCTGTCCCTGAGAAAAAACCTGAGGTGGATCCAGTATTTGCATAACAGTCAAGCTGCATTAGAAGAAAAGACATTTTGGTGAGACAATCACTTATTGGAAATGTTTCTCCCAGCTCTAGAAAAAATCGTGGGATCTAAATTACCCACGAGATGAACGATGGCTGTTCTGCATGAAGTTCATAGCTTAACACCTAAAAATAATTCACCTTTCCTCTTTGACATGTGTCAAACCCAACGTGTGTGTCCCTGTCCCTGTCGTGCACTGTTCCATGACTCACTAAAAATAACTTCAAATTCACTTTGCTGTTTCTTTTGCAAATTCTGTTGATATTTTCTCCTCAGAGCTTTATTCCCATTTCTGTTTGGTTTTGGTCAGCCCAAGTCCGCTAATGTGACTTCAAATTTTCTCAGGTTTCAGAGCAAGTTGTTTGTAAAAAGCCCTGTTGGATTGTTCGTCCAGCACTGTCTGTACTGATGTATTGCAGATATTTATAAAAATCAGAAAGCCGTCATAGATCATCTTCACTTGCTTGTTTTTTAACTCCTCCCGCCTCTTCAGTGTTTTCCTTGGAGCTGTACCTCCTGTAAACACGTAAGTGTATGTGCTCTGTATTTTAAAATCTTCTGCTGTTTATTTGATTTTATAGACGCTTTTGCAGTGTCTATTTTTTCTTAGTTGAAAATCTGTTGTTAACCTCCCATTTTTCTCAAAGATCCTTCACAGGGTTGCGCTGGACCAAACACACAATATGTGTCTGGCGTCTTGCAAATCTGTCTGAATTTAAGGAACCAAGCTGTGATTAAATGAACAAACATTTCTAAGTGTTTTAAAATAACTTTCAACATCCTTCGAAGCAGCCGTGAGGATTTCATTACTGAAAGTTTCTTCCCTGCGTGATGCAGCTGCTCCTTACAAAGACATCTCACAGTGTGGCCAGTTCCATCCTATGAATTTTCATAACTCTTTAGCCCTTGGCTACCATGAGTGTTGTGGTTTTTTATAATCTCAATATTCTCAATATTTTATCCAAGCTGGCCTCTGATATTGCCAGGGCTCTGAAGGTTTCTGTCCTTAGCCCTGAGTTCTTTTCTGTCTCAGTGCTTCCAGTCTCATTGTTAGCCTCATCTTGCTTTCTGTAGGTGGCAGCAAGGATACTGTTGTTCTGCTGCTGCTCCTTCATCTCTCTCTAAATGTTTGCTCCAGACCTAACCCGAGGAATGTGCAAACAAGTGTTTTACTGCAGAGCAAACACTTAGCTGAGGCCAGGCTACGGCAGGAACATGGGATTTTTCCCAAATACATATTCAGGGAACAGAATTGCAATAGGTCCTTTGCATGAGAGGAATCACTGCATTAGTTGAGTGGTTAGGATGAGACAGAGCTCTCTGTGGCAAGGGAGCTGCAGCCTGTTCCAGAATTCTAATCTGAAACTCTCAGCACGTCAGGACCCTGGGGCATCCTGTTGCTTCTGTGATGGCTCCTGCGAGACCCCTGAACCATCTCCAGGACAGCAAAGAGAAGAGGAGAGAGGATGAGGAATAGAATGGGAGGAATGAAGCGCAGGACAGGTAGCTGTGGATAAGGAATACCAGGCACTTGGGCATTCTTTGCTGATCAAATGTCACTGTAGCAGCTGCTGTAACTCAGCACACTTCAGAGCAGCCCTAAAGCAGCTCTAAATTTCACGTGACCTCAGCTGCTCCCTCGGTTCAGTGATGCTCTGTATGTTCTGTCCTGTAAGTGTTGCTCAGAGCACTTAGGAAGGAACAAATTCTCCTTGCTCCTCTCTGAAGGTACAAAGCCGTCTCTTGAGCAACGTGGTGAGAGATCTGTGTGCTGAGCAGCTGTACCCCATCACCCTTCCCCTCACCAGCCAAACAGGCCCTGGTACTTCTCACAACATATTTATCCTCAAATGCCCTCCACTGGAAGTTTTTTCCTGCTCAGAGGATCTTCTTATTCCATCACATTCCTTGGTGAAAAATCCCAGGCTGGAAACCTTTCCTGAGCCAGGTCCCACCTGCTGTTCCCTGTTTTTGCACTCAGGGTTGGGATGTTCACGGACAACACCAAGGTGGGTGGGAGCGTGGATCTGCTGGAGGGCAGGAAGGCTCTGCAGAGGGATCTGGACAGGCTGGATGGATGGGTTGAGGCCAATTGCTCTAGTCTCAAGGGTTAAATGAAAAACTGGATGGTGAAGTGTCTGAAAATTGGTAACATCACTTTGGGAACACTGTTCACATAGACTCATGAAAAATTACCCAGACATTGGTTGAAACAGGAATTTTAATGAGCCTTCACCTAGAAAGCAGCATTTTAGTTTGAGAAGTCGTCAAATCTGAAATGTTTAAGCTCTGACCTAAAAAAGCCCAAGCTGAGGAGATGATCCTACTGAGTCTTGGTAACATTTCACAGCAAGTGTGGATGTGACTCATGCTGGTCAGGAGGGGCTGAGCTGTGTACCCTGCAAGTCTCAGCTCTCCCAGGCCTCACTCCAGGCTCTCCCTCAGGCACTACAGAACAGCACCAGGGTTGCTGTCTGAAGCAGGCAGTTTTCCTACCTCTGTTCCCTCTCTTCCCTCATTGTCTGCACAGCAGCAGAGCCGTGGTGTGCTGGGCAGGGAGGGCTGAGGCTGGGAGTAGGAGCTGTATTTAATGTCCAAGGCAGCAACGTCCACTTAGGGGGAAAGCGGAGCAGAATAAGATCTTTTCTTTTTTTTAAAAAAAGGTTCTACCTCATGACAAGGAAGATGAGACTTTCTTTTGCTCTCGGCTGCAGGGAATGCCTTGGGAAGCAGAGCACTCCAGCTTTTAATTTACTTTCCTCTTGACTCGATGTTCTTTGCAGTGGGAGCAGCTACAGAGCCTTGCTGCTGGTCTGTCTTATAATTGTCTGTGTCTGAAGGAATTAAAATTTACTGCTAACTGCAAGATGCTGCTGCTTTGCTGTCTATTATCCTCATGAATAAATGAGCAGGAGGAAGTTGAAGATCGCCTTCATTTTCGCCACGTGTGAAATCTACCTGCACCCTCCATGCATTAATTAACTGCACCCTTGCCTCGCTGCCTGTGAGTAAGCAATTCCCGAGTTTATTTGGCAATGGAAAGAAAGGAAATGCAGCAATATAGGACTAGCAGTGTTGTGAAAAGTGGCAGAAAATGGCCAGCTTCTACCCACTGAAAAGACAAATGCTTCTCTCTATCCCCAGTGCCAAATACTCATCCCAGAGCACACTAGCAGTGAAGTGTGCCAAAAGCAGCAGCTGTTTCTTCTGTCTACCGTAGCTCTACTATTATAATAATTTAGACACTTTCTGTCACTGAAAGAGATACTGAAAGAGAAAATCGGTGCAGAAGCACTCTCATAAACAGGGATTTTAATCCTTGTTTGCTCCATAACTTCTAGACCCCTATCTACAGGTATTTTTTTTCCAGAGGGGAAAAACCCCAAGAGCTTCTCTTTTTTCAGAGAATCTTTGGGTTTACGGGGGAGGGAATAAAGCTGCCTCTGTCACACAACAGTTCAAACACTGGCCTGTTGCATATTCTGGTGGTGCACATATCTGAGTTTCAAACCAGGCTGGATTTCGTAGCTTTTGGCCTACAAACTTAGGCTTACACTTTTTTTTTCTCTTTCTGATATACTTTTACTTCTTTGAGCTTATACATATGCACATAGATACACACACTGTTATATATGTATATTCATATCTAAACAGTTCAGGACCAATAGAGAAGGGGTAGTCCAATTCACATTATGTGCTTCCTTTGCTCCTTGAAAATAATGCTGTGGCTCACTTGGATGCAGAATTCCAGAAGTTTTATGTGAAAGGCTGCACCTCCCCCAAGCAGGAAACAGGGAGCAGACTGTGAAATAAACCCTAAATGGCAGTGGTATTTGTTATACTGTGGGTGCAGGCAGGTTTCAGAGCAGGGCAAATGGGCCCGAGGATAATTCATAAGGCAAACAAAGCATGTGTGGAACTTTTCTCCCTTCAGGAAAAATCTTAGCAAAACTGATCAAAAAGACCAAAAAGTTATTGGTAAGTTTTGGGATAGAAATCCTGTGCAGTAACATACGGAAGCCTGTTGAAATTTTGTTGTTGAAATTTGGTCATGTCAGGTTTATGTACCTCTGCATTCTCATTTATATAATGTGCTATGTCATATTCCTATATCTATTATATCTGTCATGGCATTAGTGAGTGGTTTGGGTTGGAATGGACCTTAAAGTTCCTCTAGTTCCAACCCTTCTGCCATGGGCAAGGAACCTTCCACTAGACTAGGTTGCTCAAAGCCCATCCATACGTAAGCCTTACACAATAAAATACATACACAGGCACGTATAAATTTGTTTTTAAACAGTTTAGAGGGAGAGATGAGAACTGAAGCAAATCAAACACAGAGCAACTGTATATCAAAAGAGGAATCCCTTGTAAATAAACAGAGGGCTGGGAGGCAGCCCTGAGCATCCTGGCAAATGCTGCAGTTCTGCCAGCCAGAAAATCTTGAGGGGATCTCTCAAGCTCTGCCTGTGAGAAGATTTGTGTTGCAATGAACCTCGGAGTTTTTGGAGCCAGGAAGATGAAACAAAAGCTGTGCTGGCAGAGCAGAAAACAGTGTTTCAATAGCAAATCACACTTGAATCTTCAGAGTCAGAGAAAAACAGTCATTAACAAAGCTGATCATTGTATTTATTCTGTTGAAATGATATTTGTTGGAGTCTCAGAGGATATTTTTTTTTCGAACCACTGCCAGTAATGTTAAGCCTGAAAACGAAAGAAAAACATTTTATTATGAAAGAGAATTGTGTGCCTGATGAGATCCAGGGTTCTCCTGATAGTGTCAGGCTGGTAAGCACCTCCTGCACACTGCTGGCTTTGGAGCATTTGTCACACCTAACACCTGTGAAGTGTACCTGGAGAGCCTCTTATCCGTGAGCCTGTGTGCAGCACTCGTCCTGACTGTGCCTGCAAGATGCAGTGATAGCAATCACATAGTCCATCATATTTATGGGGCATCCCTGGCACTGAATACTCCCTGTAAATTCTGCTATCAGGGAAAAGCACCGTGTGCAACAACTAAATAGCAAAGAGATCATAAAATGCTGAAATCTTCTAGGGACACATTCCTGGAGTGCAGGCTTGTAAAGTACCTGGAAAACGACACGGACCTTGAACTGGATGATAGACATGAAGGGTTAGATTGGATATTGGGAAGAAATTCTTCCCTTTGAGGGTAGGGAGGCCCTGGCACAGAGTGCTCAGAGAAGCTGTGGCTGCCCCTGGATCCCTGGCAGTGCCCAAGGCCAGGCTGGACGGGGCTTGGAGCAGCCTGGGACAGTGGAAGGCGTCCCTGCCCAGGGCAGGGGTGGGGCTGGAGGGTTTTAAGCTTCCTTACAACGCAAACCATTCTGTAATTCTGTGATGATCCTGTTATTTATTGCTGAAAAGGTGCTAATGAATTCGTGAATTTAATGGGCAGTAGCAATTAGAGATAGCGACCAAGATCCAGAGGTGTTTAGGCAGTGAGGCTTTTCAGTATCCATTTTAATGAGACAAGGATAAAGCGAAAATGGAATCATTACATACACTTTTTGACAGCAGAAAGCCAAGGAACTTGTGGCAGTATGGTCAAAAACAATGTCCCTTATTTGTGGGTTTGTTACTCCTCTGCAGTGCCAATGTCCTCTTTAATTTATCTTCCCTTCGCAGTTCTGTCTTGAAACAATCCAGTAACTTGGCACTTTTGAGAGAAGTTTGGGTGGTATTTCTAAAGGCAGAGAGTCTTTCCAAGCAGCAGGCAAAGCCCATTTTTGCTGTGCTCTTGTTGTTTATCAAGGCACATCTACCAGCTTATTTCAGATCTGCCCTGCCATGGACATTCTCTCATGACCCAGCTACAAGATGCACCCTTGTCGTCCCCTAAACAAGTGAACTCTTTTTAAATTTCCTTTGCCCTTAAACAGTGCTGAGTTTTGTCCAACATTGCAAACCCAGTTTCTGGAACTTTAAGTGTTTTAAGCAGTTTCCTGGTGCCTGTTACTTTACTTCTGGCCTCTTGTAATTTGGTTTTATCATCACACTTCATGAGTATAAAAAGTACAGTAGTAGTGTGTATTCTCTTGGTTATTTATGGAGATATTATACCACTCCCTACAAACAAGCTCCTGAAACATCCTTAACTTTTCAGCTTGAAAATCGTGACTGTTTTTAGTGTGTGGATTATTAATCTTGGTTGTACATTTTCCATATATCTTCTTCAAATTTCTTTTGCAAATTAATCTCACAAATCATCTTACACTGCTATTAATACTGCTGTGTGCCTAGGAGCTCAGAGGCTTTAATAAAACATACCTGTACTTGGCCTACTTCTTTCTTCCTATAGTGGCATTCATTAAAAACAACTCCACTGAACTCTGTAGCTTTTCTCTGGTCTAAAACAAGAAATCAAATTAGGCCAATGCATTTGCTGCATCCCTTCATGTACTTTTCTTTTCCAAAGTAATGGGCAAATACAACCAATTTAAATGAATAAGGGGATGCTTAGAAAAAGATGGCTAGGTGTGTGGAATAATCTATTTTTATATATTTTTAATGCAGAGATGGATTCTGTATGGGATTTCTCACACAATCAGATTTTATTTGGAGCCACACAGGAGGGGTGTTGTCTGCAACATGTAATTATATGTTGTTTGGGAAGATTGGGCTCTGGTGAGAAATCCAAGGGAGTGTTTTGGATAGAAATCAATAGCAGAAGCACCACTTCAGGTCTGCAGAGCTGAAACGCTGCTTTTTTGCATTTAGCAAAGTGGAAAACATAGATGTCAGCAGCAGAGATTTCTGTTCCCATCAGTGTTATTGTTCTGTGGAACTGTGAATAAAGAACTGAGTGGATTTGCAGCACCAGAGTAGAAAACTGCTGAAGATGAGCAGGAAGAGGGCCTGACATGGGAGTTAGTGCTCGGTTTAGCAAATGCTCTGAAGCTTGGCTGCCCCATATCTGGAGGCTTGAAGGAGAAAATAGCACCAAAAGCTGTCGAGCACCTTGGCACCGAGATGAGGGAGTTTTAGCAGCAGGTATTGGTGCCCAGTCTGCCCATGCTCAGAATAAAACCAGAAGTAATCCTGGTGGGGTGGGATGTGTGTGAGACACTGAAATGTGTCTGAGCGCCACTGAGCTCATCGTGCAAGGGCTTAACCCCTTGCCTGCACGAGGGAGAGGGCTGGGTAAGACAGAGATGTTTGGACAGGGCTCATGCACGTGGACAGACACAGATTCTGCAGGTGTGGGAAACCACAAGGCAATTTAGCTCTGCTAGGGAGCGTAGCTGGTGGCTCACCTTCTAAATCGGTGGAGATGAGGGAAACTTTCCAAAAGGAGTGAGGGATGGCTCAAGCTCTCCCTATATTTCATCAGGAGTTCAGGATTGAGCCTTGTGAGGCAGAAAATATTCCCAAACCCTGCATATTTCCTGCACGAAAAGACTTTTTTGAAGTTGAAATGGATTTTTTTTCCCCATTTAAATAAGATTAATGTCAGAAAGTATATGACAGCGTGAGCTTTGAGTGGCTTTCAAGTAGCTATTTTGCAAACATCTCCAGAATGTCAGCTTTAAAAAGCTACAGATGAAAAACGAAAATTCTCACTTACAATTCCTCAGAATAAAAAAAAAATGTACAATCCTTTGGGATAAAAATCAGAGATATTGCCTTAAATGCACTTCTCTATCAGTTTCAGAATGCAAAATACGGGTGTGGGGTCATGGAGCATTTCTGAATTGCTCAGCATCTGATGTCCAGCAGCAACACGGGTTTATGGAGATGTTGATGCTTATATTGAAACTGAATTGACTTTGGGATTAAGAACCTCAGCTCATCTTTTCCTGGTGTTCCTTTGCACTTTCATTTATTAGCACAGTAAATTCGCTGCAGAAAGTAGGATTTGGGTGATAATTGTGCTGGGTATCTGGCCCTGGGTGCCACTGAGCCTGGGACACACCAGTGACCAAATAACTTTTGGAGTTTGGGTCCCACAGCCTGTTATGGGCAGCCCACAAAGTGCTGCCCATGCTGGCTGGAAATGCAGAATATCCTGGGGTTGTTACCAGGCCTGGAACACTGAAGGCATTCCCAAGCATCCCTGAGGGAAAAAAGCTCACTGCTGAGGAATTAATGTGAATTTCTGCTTAGCCTTGTCACTGAATCTATAAATAAATGGTGATAGTGCCCTTTTGAGAGCATGTGTGTTTTAGAAACATTTTTGAGGTTGGTTTGTCATTTATTAATATTCCACCTTTCAGAAGAAACTACGACAGATGGAAAGGCAGTTGTAACAGAACTTGCTCTGATATTTAAATGCACTGATGCATGCTAAAACCTCTATAAGACAGCCTGTATTTGGAGGCATATTAGAGTTTGATTTAAGAATTGGAATTTAGAAAATCATTCATTTCAGCAACATTCAGTTTCTAGACCTGGATGGTTTATTACAGTGAACACCACTGCATTCATTATGCATCACAGAGGAACATCATTTACTTAGGTAGAGGTGCTTTTTTACCCAACTAAAACACTAAAAATCTTTTACTAGCCTTTAAAATTCCTTGGAAGTGGACCTCTAGTCAGATTTGTTTCTGAAGTAGAAATTAGCCGAGTTAAGTTCTAATTAGTTCAGTGTGCTGAGTAAACACATCAGTCTGGGGAAAATCTGAGTACAGATTGTGCCTGCAAGCTGATCCCAGGTGCTTTATTAAGCAGCTCATTGTAAGGGTGGGGGAGTCAAAGTACAAAAAAAAGTCTCATTAAGTATCTTGATGAATTTGAGCCAACTATAAGACTTCATAATTGTCCCCCTATTTTCTAGCATTTTTCCTGTAGGAGAAATGGACTTTATTACTTATGCCCATGGGAAGTAAAGTCAGGACAGAAAGTGGCTGATGGATGGAGCTTGGCATCCCTCTTTCGAGTGATTTCTAAGTTGGAAAATAATTGCTAATGTTTCGCAGAGTGACAAAGAATGTTGATCTCCAAACTGTTTCATTTAGGAGTAATTGAGACTTCTTTTTTTTTAAGATTTCAAAATGCTTCATGTTGATTTCAACTGCCTAACTTGTATGTAACAGTAGAAGAAACTCACAAAGGCTTTTCTTTTTCCTAAGAGTTAATAAAGATTAATTTAGCAGATCTTATATATTCAGAGTCTTGCTAAAGTCGCCCTGCACTAATGCAGGGCAAGTTTGTTGCTATTATTAGTATTATTGCTATTAGTAATAACAATGATGATGATTTACCATTATTGTTATCTATAATTAGTAGTGTCTCCTTTGATATTAGATTTATCTTCATTTTAATTGTTGAACAGCACTTTTACATCCTGTAGGAGCAGAGGTGGGCAACCTCCCTTACTTTTTTTGCCACACGTGTGAAATGGGGTTTTTGTCTGTTTGAAGCTCTGAAGAGGGCAGATCTGGAACTTTACTGTTGTGTGAGCTGGAGATAGAAATGATGAGTGAAAAGAGCAATATCTCTCTCCCAGTGTGCTGCGGGTGCCAGAAGCAGCCTGGTGCTCAGTGTGGGTCAGGGAATCTCTGAGTGCTCCCGCGGGCATCCCCAAGGCTGCCTCTCCTGGGGGGGATTTCACTTTGCACCAGCTAACCCCAAGTGGGCAAACAACGATATCTGCCTGAGCTCATTCTTCTGTCTGCACTGTTAAAACTCCTGTGCAGTCGATTTCTTACCTTTCTCTTTGCTGAGAGATTCAATTTCTCCTCGTTCCTCCTACCTGAAGTGAGACAAACCACCCAAGCCCATCCCCAGCCGGCTTTCACGGCCTGAGCTCGTAATTGCTGCTTCCATGTCTTTTGTCTGGCTTTGGAAATTTTCAGTCCTTCTGTTTGGGAGGCAGAAATGTCAAAGCTGCATTTTTCCTGCTCCATGTGCTCTGTGTGCTTTTCTGTGCTGAAGTCTGAGGGACATAACTTGATTTGTTATTGCCGGGTGAGCTGCGTGGAAGGAGGGATGCCCTGCCTCACCACTTTGTCTCAGACTCTCATGGAACAAGTGCAAAAGAAACACCTTAATTCCATGATCCTTGACGTTTTGGAATATCAATGAACTCGAAAGATCAAAGCAAATTACAAGCGCTCAGCCTGGCACAACTGTGTTGAGGACTGGGGGCACGTCCTCGAGGCTGCATTGCCCTGAGATGACAGATCAGGCTGTGACAAAAAAATACCAGGCTGGTGTCTGATTCCCTTCATATTCCACAAAAATGCCAGGCTGGTGTCTGATCCCCTTTCTATTCCACAAAAATGCCAGACTGGTGTCTGATTCCCTTCTCATTCCATGTCACGAGCCATCCACTGGTGTTTTATTGAGCACAGACCACTTCCCCTCCCTGTGGCCTGGCTGACCCATTTATAGGCTTGGAGCAAACTTCCTCCTTGCCTCAGTGAGCGTGGGCTGAATGCAGGAGGCTTAAAAACCCCCCTGAACCCTCTGGTTCTCCTGGTTCAGCAGCATTAGGGAAAAAAAGATGATCTTAAACATCTTTATTCTGTATAAACACACTGCTGAGTTGCAGCCTCTTTGTCTCTCGTGTAGAGCAGGCTATGTAAAAGTGTCATGGAAAGAAACAGTCACTGTAACCATGAATATCTGAAAGATGGATGGCACTAATAATACAGGAGATGCTGTGCAAAAGCGTTGTAGGCTTTTAAAAGTTGGAACAACCTGCACATCTGGGGCCGAGTTTCAAAATTTTTCTGCAAGAGCTGAACACAGATCTAGCAATGCCAGTGAAAAACAAAGTGATTTTTACCCAGGAAAGCACAAAGGGTTTCCCAGCAGCCCAGTGTGTTCTAGGTTCTCTCCAGATACAGCAAATTTACCATAACATGAGTAGTTAAAAGCTCGTGTCTCAGAGCCCAGGCATGGGGAAAGGAGGGACACAGGGTTAGGCTCTACTAATGAATTTTTTATTAACAAAATTGGAACCAAATCAACATATTGAACTTGCCCAGTCTTGGTTGTCTATTATTTAAAACAAAACCAGAACAAATTGGCTTTTTTCCCCCTAAATTGTTCTAGAAACCTAAATGCAGTCTAAAGGTTACAATTTTTCTTCAAATGGTTTCTGTTGACATTCACAAGATTAGATATTCATTATTCCTGACCTGATGGTTCTCTGTGTCAGCTCCTTGGCCAGCAGAGTCCATACCCTTACAAAGAAAATGTGTTTTCCCACAACAGTGTGGATGTTCTTGAAGTCCCTCTTTATTAAAAGAGAAGTTAACATCTGATGCTGGTTAAGCAAGGAACAGTTTGCATGAAATGCATTAGTCAAAATTCCTGAAGGAGAAGGTTTCAAAGTTTTAAGCTGATTAATGCTCAGGTTTAGCCCCCCCAGAGCTGTGCAAATGTAGCCTGTAAATACAACTGAGCACTGGAAATTGCCCAAAAACCCCAAAGCAATGTGTGTTTGAGATTATTAAAGAACAGCAGCAAACATTCAATGCATAGAAATGGAGAAAATATAAGGGATCAACGTGAACTTTTTGAAAGGTGAAGCTGTAATCATCCAATTCTCTGCATCCAATTTATACCTTTGCCAGGAGCAACCTGAATGCTGTTAGCTGGCAGTGATTTTATGTTCCTCTGGGAATTTTGCAGGGGGTGATTTTCTTTCTAGGTTATGATTGTATAATGACTGTATTCGTGTGGGAGAAAATTTTTCAAAAGTTACAGTATTACACAGTCTTAGTGGTTTTGTAGTCATTATTAATTACTTTTAAGTAGCTTTTTAACAGATTTCAGTCAACACATGAACATTTTCAGCTCCTTTTCCTCCTCTTCATTGTATCTCATCCCTTTATGATGGCTCAGTTTCATGAACAATGACTCATTTCACATGTTTCCATGGGTCCATAAACGTACCATGCAGCCCACCTTTTTTCTCACCTTGCTCTCTATTCTGTCTGAAATAATTTTATTCTTCATCTCTTAGTGACTCAAAGTATGAGGCTTCAAAAGATTGCAAAAAAAAAAAAAGGTGAAGGAGGGGCAAGATAAAAGAAAATAATGCATCCACAGGCAAGTATGGAGTAAGGTTTGGGGAAATCGTTCAAATTTGCTTTTTTGAAAGGTTAACATTAAACACAGGGCTAAACACCAGGCAAGAGTTCTTAAAGAATCATATGGATGTGGTTTTGAGCCTACTCACTGCACCTCTGCCAGTTTGTTCCTTCCTAATGCCTGAGTGAATCCCAGCCCGCCAGGAATCATCATCACAACATTTGGCACCCAGGCATTTCAGTCCAGACAGAAATTTGCCTTTTGCCAGCAGTTGTTATAATAAGCAATGACTTGGAATCAAATTTTTCCACCTCCCAGAAGTTTGAACATCAACATCCTTTCCCCCCTTTCCCACAGCAGCACCCAAAAAGGGAAGTTTGATATTTGAGGCACCACAGTTCTGGTGGCTGTGCCGTGGTTCCTGAGGGAAAGCTGTGTGTTCACCAGCACTTCCCCCCCAAATTCTCAAGGAGAAATTATGTCTGTCAGCAGCTGGGGACTGAGGCATTTTTGATTCATGCCAGGATGACAGAAAAGCTGTTACCTGTGTCTGATTCATTTCACAGCTCAGTGGGGCCATAGGAACCCATCCCGAAGGTTGTTATTCAAATCACGCCACAGACCAGATTGGGTGTCAGGGATGCTTATTAAGGAAGAGAAAACTTCCCAGAGAGAAGCTCAGATTAAGCTGTAACAGAGGTGTGAGAGGGCACAAGGAAATAGCACGAATTGCCAGTTAGAGCCCGTATGGATTTCTTCCCTGTTAAGATGAAAGTACTAAATAAATTGCAAATTAAAGATGAAATTAATTTCCTTTGTCCTAACACAAGTTCAATGAGCAGAAATAATGGAAATTTCAGCAAATGTTGTTTCTCTCTGTAGAAAAGAGCTTCACTTGTAAGGAAAGAGTGCCAGATATCCATTAGGATGGGCCACTGGTTCACAACTAATGGTGAAGTCTGAGAGCAAAAGTATTTTATTTTCTCAGTGCCTCTGGGGGGATGAGGCACATGATTTGCTCCTTTCATTTCCACAAACCATCCTCTGTGGATGCAATTACATGTCCTTGTCTACTTGTATCTGATACTGAGTAAAATTTGTGGAAGTTCCACTGTTGTTTACAATGAATTTCAAGGAGACCCTAAATTGCAGTGAAACCTTTAGATTTTGAAGCACTGTTAGCTGTTTTCCTTGAAAACACCTGGTATAGTCTTTTTGAAATATTTTCCCCTGATTTAAACTTTTTCATCTATTTTTTATTTTTTTGGATGCAATATTTTTGTCTGTTTTTCTCACAGTGTAGTAAATCACGGGCGGCCCTGAACTTGCTTTTATTATAGAGAAGTAAACGCCTTCTTGCAGAAATAATTCAAAACAAAATATATAGTTTTGCTGACTGCCTCACTGAATTTTGAATAGACACAGTGGACTGGGAATATACAGGAATGTATATATTTATCTCTCAGATGTTGATAACAGACAGTCACTGCATGCAAAACTGAAGCTGATTTAGGAACAGAATAGAGACCCTACTAATTGAAACGAAACCAGATTTAGTTCTTAAAGTAGCTTGACACTTGTGCAATTCATCATCATCATCATGGTGACTATGAATTGCATCTGAATTGGGGCTGTAGCTTATATTAAAACAAGTCGAAGTGAAAGGAACAATAAACTTCCAGTGGCATCACACCCCCTCCATTAATGCCTCTGGTCTTGGAGGAGCAGCAATTTTGGGAAGTCTGATGCAAAGACACCTTATACTTCTGAGGCTCATTAGGATCTCCTCAGGTTCTCTGCAGATTCAGTGCTAATTTTTTGGGGGGTGGTTTCTTTTGTTTGGGTCGTTTTTTATTTTTGTTTTCTGTTTTCTTAGTTTATATAAGCTAGAAACAGTTTTTACATAAAACCTAAATCCTTCATCTGGCTGAGTGGTTCCACCAGAGAACGCTCTTCAGAACTGTGCCCCAACCTCTCTCTGAGAACATCTGAGCTAAGGGAATGTGGCAAACAGCTGTGCAAGTTTCTTTGCTTTCAGCTCCATGGTTGCCTTCAGATTCTTTTGTGGACTCAGATGTTCTACTGTTTAAGGAAAGTTCAAGGGATTGACTTCAACAGCAAGCTGTAGGATCAGGAGAGAGAAATTTAATTGATATGGACCGATTGAGTTGGAAGGACTTGAAGAAGAAACACCAATTCGTATTTGAGCATGGGTAGAGCATATGATTAAAAATGTTTTCTTATGAACTTCCTGAAGGCAGACAAGCCAGAATTCCCAGAGCTGGATACTGAAATAGTCCAGTCCATGCTATTAAATGTGTGTGTGGGGATATGACGATGTTTTTTAACAGGTAGTGACCAATATAGAAAGTATCAGGACAGCACAAATGGAAGGTTAAAGAGCTTTTCAAATACAGTGTTACACTTTGGCTGGAAAAAATTGCATTAACACATTGCCTTTGTTTGGGTGTCCAGGAAAGTTAAAATCATACGAAATCTAAGTTAATGACAATCCCATCTACTTATTAGGTTAGCTGTGGAAGCACCATTTGGGAGAGCAGAAGGAGACAAACCTGGGGTTTGCTGGTGGAACAGCAGCAGAGCTGAAATGCAGGAAGGTGTCCCAGAGGGAGCTTTGCTTCCTCCCCGTGTGCTGCATCTGGTGCACACACACATCCAGACCAAATGCAGTGAATTAAAACCAAGCACTTGTCTGGCAGCCTGCATGATCTGGTTGCAAAGACTGATTAGGGAATAAATCCTTCTGACAACTGAAACACTTAATAACAGAGGTTTCATAATGTGGAAGGCTCCGGGCAATTGGGCTGTGGAGCAATTAGTTTTTGTTGTGGTAAAAAAAAAACACCCAAAAATAAAAAGCACTGAAAAGTCTCAGAGTATTCATAGCAGGTAATTTATTTTTATTTTTCTTATTTGAAAACTTGAAGAATTAGGCATTGATTTAAAGAGTATGGAGGGGAAGAAGAAAGCAGGAGGGCAGGCAAGAGGGAGTGCATTGAGTTTAAACTGCCTTCAAAATGGGAGGGAATTCTTTCACTGAGGAAAGTTTTGCCACTCAGCAGTTGTTGGAAGCAGCTCAGAGGTGGATTTTGTAATAGCTGATGCTTAGAAAAAGTTGACATCTACCAAACTCTGATGTGCAGAGCAGAGAGAGGGTCTGGAACTGAAGAAGTACAGTCTGGGTTCAGATTCATAGCAAGACCTTCTTTTTAGGTTTGAACTAAGTGTGGTAACTAGCAACAATTTCTCATTTTTTAAGGATTCCTTGAAATTTTTACTCTTCCTCTCAGAAAGTTAGGCACAGGAAGTCACAAGAAATGGCAGAAAATTGCTTTTTCAATGTGAAAGCATCAGTCGTTGTGGAAGTCAATCTACACAATTATTAGCAAATTCCTGCAGCTCTGCAGTCTCAATCACGCCTGCTTGTCAGTGTATTCTCAGTTTATTTTTCCCTGAGGTCCTGGTAAAACTGAGCTAATTAATCCAGAATTATGCCTGCATTACCAAAATAAAGTGATTGTTTAGCATAACAGAGCTGATAGTTTGTATAACAGCAGAGATAATGTTGGTATCAGCAGCAGTGGGATGTGCAGCCAAATTGGGACTACCTGGAGACGCCTCCCTCCAATGATGTTGTCTTGATGGGTTCTGCTACCTTGGAGCTCTTCTGGTTTGGACTTAAAAACCTCAAAATCTTCAGACTGAAATTTGGCTTGCCCTTGGTTAGTTGTTTGCTATTTGCCAAGACACGCAATGTAATTTAATAACTAATTTAATAATGAAAATTGCCAGGAGGATCTCATGTAGTTAATTATTTACTGGTGTAAATATTTTCGGTGCAAATGAGAGATGTGTAAAAAATTTAGCTCCTCTGACCCATATATCAGGTTAGAGTACTTTGATGTAAGCAAACTATCTTAGCAGCTTAAGGATGCCATCATCTCCATCTCTTGCCCTAGGATTTCTGGGATCCCACATCCCACAGGGGTGGAACTTTTATAGTTTCTGTGTCCCATCTGAACAGTGATAGAGACCAGGAGAATTTTCTACGTCTGAGGCAAGTGAAATTCTGCAATAGATTGCCAAGGGAATTGTGACTTCCTGGTAGCTGAGGTGCATGAAAATTAGAGAAGCTTGTGAATTCTTTGTTCAGTTTAAATGATCTGGCATTATACACAATTTCAACCTCTGAAACACTGTGTGGTAATGTCATCAGCTGGCATAAATCTGGGGACTCTATCACGTCCTCAGAATTTCAGACAATCCTGTTCTTAGGAGCCATTTCTCTCCATCTGCTGCAGTTATTTTCACATCCCTTAGTCCATCTACAGCTCTCGTGCTTGGCAGTGCACAGGCATGGAGAAGAGAAACACAGAGTTTCTGTAATCCCTGGATGTGAAGTTAAACTGGCAAACAAGCAAAGTGACATGGTAGAGACTGTGGGTTTGGGAAAAGCAGCACATGGCTGTCAGAGGACAAGAATGAGAGTCAGACAATCTTCATCTTACACACAAAACTCCTTAACTTGCTGCATGATGCTGGATAAATAATTTTAATGCTTTTACGCTGTTCCTACTCCCACTTTTTGCCTGTTTGTTCACAGTGCTACCTGGGACTGTTTCCCTTTGTCCCTACAGTGCTTTGCACAGCCTTGGCCTGTGGCTGGAATTCCTCAGTTTCACTGGAAATTATAAATATTTATGGCAGCGAGGTTGATCTCCTGCTGTGCAAGTGCAAGGAGCCAAGCAAAGGCACTCTGTGAGCTAAGCACTGCTTAAATTAAATGCCAATATTAACCATCTCACCTCAAAAAAAACCCCAAAAACAAAACCAAAAGATGTTCCCGGGGAATACATCCAATCAGAGAAACACTCGGCGTCCCTGCCATGGTTTTTGCACATGTGCACATCACTTGCTACAGCTGAACTTCTCAGCACAGGGTCTGTTCTTTTATATATTCCAGTAAATAAAAGGGGGTGCTTTTCTCTTTAACTTTTATTTAGCTAAAGCACATAAAAATTACTTGTTTCTACTCTATAAGTCCTGCAAGAATAACGTGCTGATTTTCTCCGCAGCTATTCCATTATTGATATTTCTAGGGCAGATTGTGCCACCCAGCAAAATTTACTTACAACATGCTCAAACTAACCCAATAACATCAAACAAAACCTCAAAAATGAGCTGACAACATCAAACAGAAGCTCAGAAACAACCGAAAAAGAACCAGCTTTAAAGTTTCAATCAATAGCAGAACTGGGTTGTTAATCCAGTTCTTTCTAGATGGAGGCTTGTGGACATGGCTTTAATATCAGTAAGTGTGGTAGATATGGGAAGAAATGTACTTTATAAAACACAGGATGGGTGCACAGACTCAGAAACAGTTTCAAATATATACACATGGCACAGTATTTGACATTCTGCCTTTCAGGTCAATTGCAGAAGTTTTTCTTTGGAAAAATTACAAAGCTCTCTAAGAAATCACAAATCTGAAGGAATTTTTTGTTCTTGAAATGCCAACACCTTAAAAATGAGTTATTGGTCCATTTTTGCCGTTTCTGTTGCCATTAGCACTGAAATAGTGGGCTCAACTGTTCAGGTAATTTATTTTCGTTTCTCAGTTTCAAAATTCAAACATAGACTGGTAAGCACTGTTAGATTTCACCATGTGGGACATTTTGTGTTTATTGGCCAGCAAACCAATTGACAGCAGCACAACACAGCCTCTTAAACTGTGCCATGGCTAAGCAGACACAAAGTGATCTAAAATAAACCACGCAAGCAGATGGAGATATACTACTGTGAAAAAGCCCCATCCTTAGAGCTGCTTAAAAGTTCTTTTTCTCCTGTAAAAAGCTTACTTGCAATGAAAAAAACATCTGATTTCCTAGGAAAGAGAATTTTAAAATTGTTGTTCGTGAAATATCTCCTTTTTATTGGTTTTCACGTGAAAGAGAAAAAAAATGGAGGAAAATTTTGCGAAATTTGAGACAATGGTGAATGCCCAGAACCCTCAAGGCAAAGCAGCAGTGAAGCAAATTCTTGCTGTTGATACACTGAGAAATGAGCAGCACCACTGAGTTCTGTGCCAGTGTTCAGCACAGGAATCTGGAAGCTCTGACACACGTTTTAGCAGCCAAAGGAAGCAGTTAGCACGGTTTATCTTCCACAGGCTCTGATTCACAGCTCTTGCACTGCATTTCTGGAGCTGCTGCTTCCCAGTTGTCATACCCTTTAGGATGTGACCCAGCCTGGTGTCATCGAGCAACAGATAAATTGTAATTCCAGGAAGATGCATTTACATATCGAGCACGTTGGCTGCGTGCAGAAGCGAGGTGAAGACAATAACAATCACTCCAGGTAATCAGTGAGGTGGTCAGCAGATGGCTTTTTTCCTATTAATTCTCCCAGGCTGTGGTGCTGAGGTCAAATCTTCGACCTCTTGTGCGGTCCCCTCTGACTGCACAGCCCAGCCTGAGTGACAGTCACTGCCAAGGGGCTTCCCTGGCAGGCAGGATGGTGGAGACCAGGGGATAAAGAAATACACTTTTCTGCTTACACCGTGCTTGTTCTCGGAGCTAATCACCTTCCTGAGAGCCAGCAAACGAGATGAAAATATTCTGTGCTGGATTCCTCCAGCTCCCTGCGAATGCAGGCAGCACCTGTGATTTTAATGCTGTCTCTTGGCACGCATAGAATGGAAAGCTCCATCCTTGAAAAGGGCAGTAATTTATACTGGGTACTGGATGCTGCAAATAGAGTTTTTCAGATGCGTGTTTTTCATTCTTAAAATAAATTAAAACAATTAAGGTGTTTATTTTGGGAAAAAAAACCAAACCAAACAACAAAACCCACCCCACAAATCTTTCTTGAGGCAGTGGCATTGTGTTGTGTGAAAGGTACCAGGGTACTTTCAATCCAGTGAAGCTCCTAACCCTTGTTAGTGTCAGTGAGATTTTATGATGATTGCTCTGTGACTTTTTCTGGCTTAGATGCCTCAAAGCCTTTTTGCCAACAGAGCAGATGGAAACAAATGCATTTAACCTTGCATTAAATGAGTTTGCTTCAGCATAGTGCTTCCCCTGGCAAATCCCCTTCACGAGCATCCAAAAAATTGGTAGTCTGTATGAAACATTTCTGTATGTTAATGCATGCATAGTCAAGACTGCAGGCTATGAAGGAAGGAAAGAATGTTCTCGTCAACAAGCAGAATATATTTGGGTATTGGGTGGGCTCAATTTTAGTTTAGATTTTTGGGCCATGTACAGATGTGTCAGGGGCCCAACAGCTCAGCAAGGTTGGTGGCTCTGTGAGGTTTTCATGGCCTTGAGCACACGGGCAGAGAGATGACAAGTGATGGGGAGAAGAAAATAATCAGAAAATATCCCGGGGAAAAAAAATGTGAAGAACTCACTCCAATCAGATTTGAGTACACTCCCCAAAATCACATATATTAAGGAAGATCACAGCTCATTCTGTTTTTTTTAAGTATCTATATAATTTTTAAAAATCTATATAAATACATAGATACAACAACAGATTAAATAAAATAGGGGAATGAAAAAAATATATACTACAGACAGATTAATAGGTTTTGGTTCAACATCTCACTGACCTGTCCTCACACAAAATAGAGGGAGACCCTTGCAACTTGCACTGTGTTTTTTCAATATTCATCCTGCTCACAAGAACACATGCTTTCTTTTAATCAGATTTTTTCTGAATTAAAATGATATTAACACAGTTAGCTATACTTGTCATGTCTTGCTTCTAGAAAGAATAAGATAAAAAGAGCTTCTTTTTGCTCAAAAGTCATGAAATTCAGTCTGTGATGCTTCATCTCATGCTGGCAGTATCAATCACATCTTCATCCAATGTCATGAAACTTTACAGTATCCCATCAAAAATAATCAAGTGTTTGATCAAGTAGAAGATTAAAAAAAAAATACGATATAAGATGTTGATTTAAGGGCAGTTGAGACTATATAAACAAAATTGCATCACTTTGACTACCCTCAGGCTCTAGAAATTTCTGTTTACTTGCAGAGAAGTGGGAGTTTTGGATATTTCATCCTAATGTTCTGAAATCAGGAGCATGGAGCAGGACTTTGCATTAAGAACAGGAAATATTTTATTACAGTTCTGTTTGGGAATGCATATTGAAACAGAAAGCTTAAAAAACCAAATGCAATTCATACATAATTAAAGAAATTGAGGGAGAAGTGATTAAACCCAAACCAGTCATTTGGTTTGAAATAGGTGGAAGAAGAACATTTGGAAACAGATCTGCAGAAGAGAAATGGCTGAAGTATAGATATAAAATGGGAGAGAGAGAAAGATGTTATATAAGGCTACAAAAAGTCAATGGTTAGAATCATCTCATTTTTTATTTGGTAGCAGTGTCGATAATAAAAAAAAAAATGAAGGAATCATAGTAAATGGAACTTTATTTTTTTGCTGCAGTAGTTGGTACAGTACCATTTGTGAAATTGTGTTCTAACTTGTGGAGGATGGGATGTAGTACAAATTTTATAAAGTGCTAAGTGGCTGTGAGGAACCAGGAACAGGCAATGTTGGAAAGAAAAGGGCTGAACTGGATGAACAGTTTATTTCCTCAATAAATGTTTTTAGGCTCCTGGCAAAAGAGATGGAAATAGGCTAATAAATTCCTTAGTAGCCTGTAAAAAAAAAGATGAAATGGCAAAGAAGTACAAGTCCAGGTTACTAAGAGCAAATGCCATGAAGAATAACAAATATGGAAAAATAATACAGGTCGTGTTGCAAAGTAAGATACAAGTGCCAGGGAAGAAATAACCCCAGACATGCCTTAACAGTGAAAAGCAAATTGAGGGATTTCCCAATACACAAAGCCCCTCAAACGTATTAAAGAAAAAACTCACACAGTCTCTGTGCTTCAAGTTAGACAGGAATAGCTCATTCTCCATGTTCATGATGAACAGCAGTGAAATTCTAGAAGAGAGATTGAAGTTTGGTGCTCAGAAAAAGCCCTTTTCTCGTGGTGAGGCGATGGCAGCTTTGGGACAGACTGTGTGGGCAAAGTGTGGGGCTGCCTGTGCTGCTGGACTGGGGAATCCTTGATCATTAATGATGGACAGAGCTGTCCATGGTCCTGTCCTGGTGCAGGGCTGAGGGCTCTGTGACCCCTCCAGGCCCTGTGACCCCTCCAGCCTCTGTCCAGGACACATCTCTGTGCTTGTGTTTAGAGATTTGTGCCAGGTAAACGTTTCCATTCCCTACATCCTTGTGCCTTCCTGCTTGTCAAAGTGAAAAATTACCCCTTCTGGCACAGAACTGTTCCAGATGAAAGTGCCAGCCAGAGAGCTCAGTGCCACAGGAAAGCTGCTTTGCTCATCCATCCTTTAGGAGATTAGCCAGCACACCAGTCCCAAAGCCTCAGGAAGCACGAAAAGGGCTTTAGAAGACAGTCACACCATCAAAATAAGATGAAAACTCCTCAGCGTTTTCCTGGTGTTCTGTGGTGAGTAACACCTGGGTGAGCTGGTTGGTTTTATTCTGCACATGTGGCACAACTTCCAAATGCATGAAGGCTTCGCTGTGCACAAAAATGGGGGCTCAGGTACCATGGAGAAACAACTGTGAGTGGAGAATTCATTGCAAACGTGGGCTTTGTTTTCCTGACAGTGTCACTGAAACATCAGTGTGTTATCAGCACCATGCTCATACTAAATTCAAAACACACCACCACACCTGCTACTAGGAAGAAAATTAAATCTATCCCAGGGAAAATCAGGACAGAATAAAAGATTCCAAGGACCAAAGGTAAATACATTTCATTAAAGAAAGAAGAATAAACCAATTGCAAGAAGATAGTTTGTTCTCCAAACCAGCCAACTGAATGTAATGGACTGAAACATTACTCTTCAGATGACTCATCATATTTTTAAAGTTACATTCTATTATGTCCCATGATTTCATGTAAAAATCTTTGCAGGCAGGCTCAGATTATTATCACACAATAGTTCATACCATATAAAAAAATGCTCTAATGTTATGTAATAAGGAAAATGTGAGAATTAAACAATATCCTTAATATACTGTTATACCAGCTCTGAAATGAAGACATGCCAGGAATGGAAAAATTAGTAGTAAAGAGGGAAAGTATCTAGGAGAATTCTGTTAGTTCAGTATTATTTTCAAGTTGATTGAAGGACCTGTTTGTAGGACCTTGTTACACCCTAGCACTCTCAGGTTATCTTCACTCTTATGCCAGGACCCACAGAGAGTTACGTGGGTATGAAAGGAACATCCCATTCAGAAGAAAGAAATTTCAAATAATCCAACGAGTCCAGCATTGTGGGAGAAAGATGAAAGATGTTGGGACTTCATAGGGAAATGTCTTCACTTCACAAGCCAGAGAATAAATGTCCCTTTCCAGCACTGAGAGTGTGTTTGCCTGGCAGTGATTGCAGTCTCGCAAAATGCGATTTTTTGTGATGACACTGAAATCTGAGGGTCGAGTTCTGTCAACTACGGAGTCTGCAAAGTTATTTCTTCCAATTATTTTTCAATCAGTTGCCATAACCATCATTCTAGTTTGTGGTGATCTGGTGTTTTATAAACAGGAGTAATTCCAAGAATGACCTGAATTTTCTGATCTCGTTCCCAAGATGATCTAGATTTTTAAAAAGGGGAAAGCTGAAAAAGTTGAACTTTCTCGTGTGTCTGGGAGTGAATGTTAGAGTGGTCAAAGCAAGCGATGATCAGTCAAACTTCTGCAGTCACACATTTGCAGATTTATAAACAATGGTTCATTAGAACCTCAGTGGGTCACAGGATTTCCATCGCTTTCTGTGTTGATGTAACCTTAAAGTGGGGTTTGCTCGACTTCACTTAATTGAAGTAAACTAATAAAACAATGTACAATATGAAAAGGCAAGGCAGAATTCTGCACTAGGATTGCAGTCTTTACCCAGCAGCTCTATTAGCAGATCAGGATAACAAGTACGTTGTGATTAATAACCAGAAAAGAAGCTTCTGGGGATTAGGCACTTCACAAATAATTCCAAATAGCTCCATGCAGCAGGTTTCACGCTAATACTGTTTTGATCTACAGCTGCAGGAGACATAAACCAGCTTCAGTTCATTGCCTTTTGTGAAATAACCCTGATTTATACTAACTGAGAATATTCCTTTGCATGGTCGGGACTGTTGCTGCATAGTTTCATTGCAGTATGACAGAAAAAGGAACAGGCAGCCAAGGCTTACCCAGAGCTGTGTTAGAGATGTAGCAGTGCAGTAATGCAACGTGCTTTGGGATGAACTGAGCTGCTCACATCCAGCTGGCAGATGGGGCAGCATTTTGGGGCTGGTGACACTTATAAAACAGAGACCCCAGCTGCTGGAAATTGGTCCCAGAGTTCCTAGAAAACTTCTGTTTCTCATTCTGGCTGTTCATCAGGGCTTGATTTTCCTGAAGGGAAAAGGAAACCTTATGTAGAACGACAAGGAAATGGGTGACTTTTTATTTCAGAGCTGTAGAGGGCTGCTAGAAGAAAGTGGCAGCACTTGCTTGGCCTTTGTCAGTGTCACTACTCTTTCAAAAAAAAAATGGAATTAATGCATTAGAGTCCTGCAGTCTTAAATGATCCAGAGACCGCCCATGAAAAGGGACACATGCACCCAGAATTCCAGCTGCTTACCTTCTTGTAAAGCTAGGTCAATTAGTCTCTTAATTGACTAAAAAAAACCCCAAAAGCACAAAGTCAGCTGCGTCTATTAATGGTGTGTAACGTGTATTTGAGGGGACACAATTTGCTAAAACTAGCACAGGTTACTGCCCTGAACTGATGGATTGGCCACACAGATGTAACCTGCTACACCTCTTCACTATTCCATAAAACTCCCCAAACCCACTAAAGTGTAAAGGAAATTAGCAAGAGTTACAGAGCACTCGAAATATTTACAGGATTACACCACAAAGCAGCATCTGGGTGCCCATTAAATTCACTGGTCTGTAGGACTGTTCCCAGTGTTTCGGCTCTCCCACTCTTCTGTCACCCCCCTTTTGCTGCTCCTCACACAATCACAGTCTCCAGCCAGAGAGAAGAACCTCAGGAGGTCTCAAGGGGTGAACTTCCCTTGGTGGTCTCAGGCATGAAAAGAAGATCCAAATGAGTGATACAGCACTAAAACACTCTAAAACAGCTCCCCTCAGTTGCTCTGCCAGTATTTAAGCATTCTTTGTCTATTTAGCATCATTTTCTGAGTCCTGCACTTGCTTCTCCTGCACTGGCCTCTGCTATTCTGTCTCCAGGAGACATTGGGGGGGTTCTACTTCTTTTTCACAGATACAGCACTGCCTTAGTCATGGACGAATGGTCTATAAATGCCACATGGAGGTGTTCTCAGTGCAACACACAGGAATATTTTTCAGATGTTTGATTTAATACATTCCAGGAAAAGAACTTCAGTAGCCAAACCGAATGAGTGCAATTGCAGACAAAGTGAAAATCAAGTCATCTTAAGGCAATTACCAAGCATTAATGAAATCTTCTAAACGTGGTTAAATCAAAACTAACAGGTTTTAAGAACTTCTTTAGAGACCTGAGATTTATGAGATGCCACATCCCAGTCTTTCTTCTAACTCACAACTCATATTTAACTCTCTATTACAAATCTGAAATTTCTTTTTTCGGGATGGATGATCTTTGCCTGGTCCTTGTGTATTACATTATGTGGCTCTTTCACAATTATAAAGATTTATCTACTCTCAGAATCCCTCCAAAACAGCTCTTCAAGCATAGTTCCAGTGCAGGTTATACTAAATAGGAAAAAGACATTTTAAATTTCGATTAGAGAGCCTAGCCTGGTAATTATTCTTGACTAGCTATTTTGATAAACTCCCAAATGCAGCCAAATCCTGAGAGTTCAATTAAATACAACCCCTGAATACATTTATTGAAGTAGCTCCATTATAGTAAAGACTGAAGTTTTTTTTTTTAAATGATCCATTAAAGTAATCACGGTTGTTGCTTTCAGGACGGTATCTGTCTTGCTTTATTTCTTATCTGTCAGCCAGGCTTCACTCTGAATTACACTGGCCCTTCAGTATGGAAAGCAAGGCTGCTGTAGGGCCATCTGCAGAGGGATGAGATTTACCTCGTTTCGAAACAGGCACTGTTGTGGCACACCAGTCACCGGCTGTGTGGAGAAATAAAAGTGGTTATCAGGGAAGCCTGGGCTCTGACACAGGGCTCAGCTCCAGGGCCTCAGCTCAGTCACTGCTTTTGCTTTTTCACCTGGATTTCTCTGCCCTGAGGATCCTTGTTCACGTCCTCCCAAAGGTTAATTGCCCTGAAATCCTCGTGCAGTGTGTGAGATAGACACACATGCACCAATCTGTACAGGATCAGTTAAAACACACAGGAAGCCTGCTATAAAACTGGGAAAGGTTGTTACAGCTTCCAGAAGCAATCTGCCATTATGCAGGTGGCTTGTGCTCAGTCTTTTTTAGACGTACAGAAATCACACTCACAGAAAGGGGATGAAACAAGACAGTAGAGGATGGTTACAAAAGACTTTTGTAGTGTTTTAGACATATCCTAGGACCTTGAAGTGTACCCTGATAGGCTTTCAGCTCTGGGTCAGGACTGCATTTGTATCAGTATTGAAGTCACCAGTTTGGGGATAATAGTTTTCCTTCAAAAAAGCAAGGAATAGATTTTAAACTAAACAGACACTTCTACATTCCGACTCTTCGTTTTGTCAGTTTCTAAATCATAACGTATCATTTAAAGTGAAAAAGAAAATGATTCATCTAGAAAAAACTGAAACAGAGATCTAATTTTTTAAAAAAAGTTTTACTTCAATTTAAATTAATTACATGAAGAAACAGAAATAATTTCCCGAAAATTTAACTTCAGTTTCAATTATGCAGTATCTACCTTTCCTACTAAAAAATGTTAACAAAACGTTCTGAAGCTGTCAGAGCTGTCACTCCTTAGGCTCAGCATTTATTATGCCTGCAGGCTGGGGACTGGGAGGGAACCTTGACTCGGCTGTGATCATCCTGGCAGATGTGACTGGGATCCTGACTGCACGACAATTCCCTGTGTAACAGTGACGAGGGTAAATGACGTGCAAGGCAGAACCGTGCATTGCTCTCTATTTAGGGAGTGACAGCAAGAAAAACACAGCGTACCCTCTGTAGATTGTGGGTTGATACTAAAGCAGGAGGAATAATTGCCAAATGGCTGGGAGGCAATTCGGAGGGAACTTGAGGACTGGGACAGTGAGGACCTCGTGGAGTGGAACCAAAGTGTTTTGCATGAGGGGTGAGGAAGCCTTTGCATCAATAGAGCCCTGCTGGAAAACAGGGAGAGTGCAGCTGAGGGCTAAAGGGACCTACACCAAGCACTGAAACTGAAGAGGGGCTTTTGGGAGCTGAGAACAACCTTCAGCTGTTTGACAGGGACAGTCAAAGGCAATGGAACCAAACTCTTCTGTGGTGGATGGAACAGCACAGGGGAGCGGCCCTGAGCTGCAATTTGGGAGGTTCAGAATGGACACATTGGAAAAGCCTTTTCACTAGTGAGGTGCTGCAGTAGCAAACCAACATTTTCTAGGGGCGTTATGGAATCTCCCATCCATGGAGATTTTTGAGATATGGGTTGACATAGCCACAGTGGACACTGTCTGTTCTGTGCAACAGCCCCATTTCTACCGGGAGGTTGGAGCAGATGATCTTCAGGGATCCTTTCTAATCCATATTTTGCCGATCAGTGCATTTCACTCCACTGAAACCTTCTCCAGAGAGCTGTTCTCTGTCAGGCTTTTTGTTATACTGGCTGATCACGAGTTTTCTCCACCTCCTCCATGTATTCAGACACTGTTTAGTTTACCAATATTATTCTAATGTCTGTATCTTACTTAGTTGGTAATGGACTAATGAACATCAGTGTGTTAATATAAAGCCATCCTTCATAATTCATGATCTCAGTGCCCACACTACTTCTGTCATAGCTGCTTTTCATTTAGAGCCATCGCTTTTATCACAGATTTAATTTTTTTTAGATTTTCATGGGTTTATTTAAAGACCCAAAGACCTTAAAAGGTTCTAAGAAGATACATTTTATTTCAAGACGAATTTGTCCAGAAAAAAATGTCACTAAGAACATGTAAGGATCTACCTTAGAAAGAAGACCAGGTTCTGCTTTCCAATAACAGTGCAAAGTGATTCTTAAAATGTGGCTATCAAAGTAGGGGTGTGCTACCACTACTGCAGAATGCTGCAAAACTCTGGGAAACAGCTGGAATATCACATCATGAACATGCTGGTTTCTTTTGAGGGCAAGGGAATCCCTTTGGGAGGGTTTCTTCATGAAACTCTGGACTGAAATAAGAGTTTGCTAAATTTTGTCCCACTTTGCACTGCAAAACAACAAAAATGGATAGGAAGAACTATATATTGTTTTACTGTTGTGGGAACTACATCCTTGAAGTAACAGCACCTCTAAAACTTTTTAAGCCAGCTGCAATAAAATCTTGCCAAAGCAGCCACAGAACGTATTCCTTTAACTGGTGGCAGAAATGAAACAGAGAAAATACATCAAAATTTCTTCCACCTAGTCCAGCTGAAGAAATAAACCACAGCAAACTTATTTTCCCAGGAAGAAATTGAGAGAATTCACTGACTTTCAAGAGCAGAAAACGCAGCTAAATCAAGCAGTAGAGTTCTGTAAATATAATTCAACACAAATGGCAAAATGGCTTTTGGGTTGGAATCTGGCAGAGTATTGTAAAATGTACAATAAAACAGAACAGTGCATAGGGGTGTTTAATGAAACCATTACTGGGATGGAACATTGACCCCATTTGTGATTTTCAGCATAGCTTCCCAATGTGACTTCTTGTTGCTCTAATTTCATTGCTTTTGTCAACTTGAGAAGTTTATTTGAGGAACAGAAGATGAAAGTCCAGAGGATTTGCTCTGTTAAACAAACAGTGACTCTGATAACTCAGATCCTTTTAGATGCACAGGACAGAATTAATGATATTTTAGCTGAGTCTGGAAAATTACATTTGCTAACGCCTCTGACCCTGAGATGGAAAACCCACCACTGCCATTAAGTTTAAAAGGTCTGGAGCTGGTTCACTAGGAATTTAGAAATTACATAACCTCTATTTAAATGAAGTTTTAATGTCCTTAAACAATTAAAGCTCAAATATTATATGTCCATTAATGAACTTCATAAATATTTATGAGGTGCACCTAAAGTGTGCAGTCTAAAATGATTATGGTGAGACTTTTGCTTAATTTGAAAGGATTGTGTCCTAATTTGGAGACTCCTATCTATCTGTTCCACACAGTTCTGTGTCCTTTTACCACTGCAAGTCAGAGGTAATTACATGAATGTCAGTGAAATGATACCAACGTGGAAGCAATAAAATCCGAATATCTCACTGTTACACGGTGGTTTTTTGGCTGCACTCAGCTGCACTTTGGCACCAGAAGGGCTGATCAGGACACAAGGACACAGGAGATACCAGGCTTAAATCACTCCTGGTTCATGGGCAGGAGGGTTCTAACATTTTCAGGTGTTTATGGATGAGGTGAAACATTTAAGAGTTGCACGGAGAGATCTTTCCAGTGCGGCGTGTTTTATGCTGAAATGCCAAGGAAGCCTTGTTCCACCTAAATCTGTGCCAGTGAAGCGAATGAAATCGTAAATGTCAATGTAAAACTGATATACTTGATGGAACAGATATGGCACAGGGGTTTTTGTTCTGGTTACAGCTTTAAACCCCTGTTAAAAGGCCTTATTGTAATAATCCCCTCCCAGGTCGCAGTTGGGTATAAATACTTAACTTGGATAATGTGTTTTCTCTTTCCTCTGTCAAACCAATTAACTTGATTATATTAGGCTGCTCATACTATTTATGAGTATTTATGAGTATTTATGAGTATTTGTGAGCATTGAGACTTCCCTGCTTTTAGGGAGATGTGGAAGTTGCTGATTAAGATGACTTGAAAAAAAATATCCTTTTAAACAAGTCAGTTTAGCCACGGGCTCATTGCACATGAAGAAAAGTTTTTAAAAAGCTGCCCTTGCTCTGTTTGTTTCCCCTTGCCTACATCTTGGTATTTTCCTACAGGTTTTCATGGATTCTTTCCTGATCAGTTCATTCCAGCTCTTGGGTTGCACTCATCCATTGCCACCCTGATGGCCCATCTCAGTTCACTGCCTCAAAATATCTATTCTCCTTTCGATGATACCGGTCTTGGGAAGCTCCTGGTTGGCATCAGAGAGCTGCATTCCACATTAATTAGGTTTCACTGCTTCTTTAAATGCTATTGATATTTGCTGGAAACCTAACTTTTTTTTTTTTTCAATCTCCCACTAGAAATAATGTCTCTTAGTTGCTTTGTCTTGTGTATCTGAGCTTTTCTCCCTGCAGCTGCCGGGTTGCAATGAGCAGTTAAGAGATAAGTCTCTGTTTTTCTCTGTCCCAGGCTTGCTGCATCACTGCTTTTAAAGGGCAGCCCGGAATACTTCGGTGATTGCTTCCCAGACTAAAGTGACATGCTCTCAGTAAGTGTTGGGAAACACGCAGCAGACGGGCAAAAGCAGCCCCTTTCAGACAAAAATACTGAAATTTTCACGAATATTTTTCACGAATTACAAGTCCTCTTGTAGACTGATAACAGATGGTGCTTTCTAAGAAATATTTTTCATCTTTGATTCTTTCGGCCTTGTTAGAGCTGCCTGAGTTTAGCCTTCGGAACCGATGCAATTTTAGAGAGGCAGAAAATATTGCCTTACTGGGGAAAGGATAACCCGTCTGCTGGTGTAAGAGAGGTTCCATTTTGTTCTAACTACACGACAGATCAATAATGAGACAATTTCGCTCGTTTAACTTGTTCCTGGTTTAGTTTCCTGCAGTGTTTGCCCATGGAGAGAGGTTCATTTCATAGGTTTTGGCACTTATGGCCACAGAGCACTGCAGCATTAACAAAACTTGCATGTGAGTTTCACTTACTGTACTCTAATTAAAACTCTACAGATGCCGAGGTTTAAATCAGAACTGACTAATCATATTTAATTTAAATGTCTTAATGGCTGTATTTTTAATAGAACAAGGGTACATTAGCTATTCCAGATTTTCTTCCTATGGAGGTATATCAAAATTTCTCAGGGTTTGATCCGAAAAAAGCACATTAACTCACAGATTCATTCAGTCAGTTTGTAATTCCACTGAAGTCAGTGATAATATTAATTGCTTGAAATTTTCTTTGTATTGAAAGGGTTGTTATATCTCCACCATAATTGTACAGTATCTTTATTTTTGCAGCAAAATAAAACCATTTTGGTGGGACTTGATTATTTCCTGAGCTTCTGATTCTTAGGGACACAACAACACTTCTGCTTTTTGTTTTTGCCTTGGGTGTAGCACATTCAAAGAACCCAAACCACTTCCCAGGCTGTGTGGGAATTAATTCCACCCAGAGCGAAGCAGGACATTACTCACACCACTGGAGATAATGAAATGACTGAGTGTATTTAAACTACTGTAGATGAGGGCAAATTTAGGCATTAATTTTGGGTTCTGCCTCAGAGAATTGACTTCTTTCCCTTCGCCCCAGAATGAAAAAGTATCTGAACTTTAACAAGGGCTCTTTTAAGGTGTACAATGAACACTAAGCAGTTTTAGGGATAATTATAAGGCAGGAATAATTACGAAGTATTTTGAATTGTGAAATTTTTTCATCTCCTCTCTGTTTTGCCAAATCAGCATCTTTGAGGAGTTGAAAAAAATGTTGAAAAATCACAAAAACTCTGAAGCTTCTTGCCCAAGGCAGTCCTTTTCTTGTAATGACTCAGTGTCTGGGAAACTGGAATAAAGTCTGGGAAAATGTTAAAGTGTGAAAACACATTTAAAGTTTAATACTGCATCTAGTTTTCAAATCATCCTCAGATTCAACAGTTCTCTTCCATAATATCAGTACAGAGCTGCTTTTGAAAGAGGTAATCATTAGGTAGCTGTCTTTACAAGGAACATACATATTTTTGGCACCTCATTAAGCTGATTTCTGATGTATTGCTTCCCTACCCTCTGCATTTAATGGCTAAATTGTAAATTCCTTACCAAAAAACCATTTTTAAGTGGAGCTCTGATATTTTTTTTCCCCTTACAATCCATAGAAAATAGCAGCAGGAGCAAGTCAAGCCTACATAATGGTTGGGACTGTTAAACCCTGCCTCACGTCTCATTTCTGACCAGACTATACAGAAAGGCTTCAATCATTTGGAATCGGGGCACAGCTGAAGTTTAGACAGAAAAACAGGCAAAGAATCACTGTTAAATATACAGAAGAAGGAAAGTATGAAAAGCAGTTTGCTTGTATAACCTCTGAGCCACATCTTTGGCTCCAAACCTCTCAAAAATAAGGTAATAAATCCCTGTGAAAACTGGGCTTGTTACAAGGACTGTGCTGTCCTGCAGGTCTGCTCACTCCTTTTACTTCTGCTGCTTTTTGTTTCTTCTTCATGAAGGCATCCCAGAAATATCCAAACACAGGGAAAAGTTGGTATTTTAAAATATCTGTTTCCTGTGACTTCACAGCTGTCCCTAAACATAGAAGGGGACATAACTGGCATTAAATTCTCTTATCTATCATAAAATGTTGATTATATCAATGAGATTAATTAGTTGTTTAGAGGCTAAACAGATTAATTAGATGCTATCTTCTAGTTTTCTGCGTGCTAATGAATATTTTATATGATGGTTTAGTTTAAAGTGATATTAGCAGCTCTCACACTTCAGGCACTATTTCATTAATTCAGTTCACTATCACATTATGAATGGCTTTTAATCAACTGGTTTCACAGGGAGCCCTTTTCTCCCTATCTACTAAATCATATCCAGGCAGGCTTTTATACCAGACACCAAGAACTACTCAGGGGCTCTATCCATAGTTTTGTTTTGATAAATTCAGTTTTATTTAGAGAGGCATCTCTATTCATTCAGTTCTGAATCTCTGACTGCAGGGGCCACAGACTCCTGCCCTGTCTCCTCAAATGAGCTTTGTTAGGTCTTTGTTTTGAAAATGTCTCTCTTCCAAACGTATGTAGCTCCGAATTAAAGTTGCATTCAAGCATATCAGATATTCAGGAATGTATCACTGAGGACACAGTCAGAGGTGTTAAACTCCCAATAAATCAACAGGAACTGCACTGGGTTTATGGCATGTGAATAACCTCTGAAATATTTAGATTGCCTTCCAGGAAACACAGGAAAAACGTGGCTGTGAAAGGAGAGTGTGAAGGCTACTGTTCATTTTCCCGTGTGAGGTAATAAATTCCAGAGCTGCCTGTCCTTTTACACTGAGAGAATTCCAGAGACTTAATCTACAAATTACTGTATCTTACCAGGTCAGCCCCTTCCCAGCAATGCACAACACTCAGTACACGAGTCCTTCCACTGAGTATTTGTTATGACTGCAGCACATTTATGAAACAGCTGAATTACTTGTTTGACAAATATATGAA
The DNA here is from genome assembly GCA_013398015.1 of Oreocharis arfaki. Classification (NCBI taxonomy): domain Eukaryota; kingdom Metazoa; phylum Chordata; class Aves; order Passeriformes; family Paramythiidae; genus Oreocharis; species Oreocharis arfaki. The sequence goes on along the minus strand of VZRR01007334.1, from coordinate 717,719 downwards.
ATATTAAAGGGAATGTTTGCTGTTCTCCAAATGTCAGCAGGTTCTCCCTTGGTGCTCCCCAACGCCAGGAGTGCTGATGAAGGTGTTCCATTTCTCAGTGCAGCAGGGTGGCAGGAGCACCTCCAGCACCTTGTCCTGCCCTCGGCCACAAATGGATCTGATACCCCTTTACTCCACATGTCAGGAGTAAAAATCTCACTCAAACTTGGGGAGAAACCCTCGATTTTCAGTGGTTAGAGAGTGGTTCTTAGCATAGCACAGCACCTTCTGGTGCAGAATGAAAACTGTTTAATTAGAAGAATATAATTTCTTGACAGCCTTTCACAGGCAGATGGATGACTTTTTGATTCTCTCAGTTTCAAGATTCTTCTAAACTTGCAGCAAATGGCTGCAACAGGTGAAAATCTAGTGGGGGTGGTGAACTGTTTCACCTTGAAGCTGTTCATGCAGATTCTTCACTGTTCTCTCAAAACAATACATGAAAAAAATTGCAGCTACTGCTACTGGTGGATTCATGACCACACCTTTGCAAAAGTACTTGAGTAATTATCATATTATCCCACTGCACTGCTCTTGGCATTAAATTCAAATCTATTAACATCAGGATAAAACCATGAGTATAGATTTTGCTAAGAATAGGAGAGTAAGGACAGTCCCAGGGGAAAGAGTGATGAGCCAGAGGCAAGAAGCCTTGAGGGACTGAAGAGGGTACTCACATTATTTCTGGTGCTTCCTTCCTAGTGTTTTACTCAGTGTCCTTTGTCATGCTTTGCTTTTAATGAATTGTTTTCTGTGATGAACATAAATTTCTTTCAGCATTCATGATTTTGAACACTTAAGGAATTTTTATTCTGCATGGTTTACTCATTAAGGTGTGCAAAGGGGCCTTTGCTTTACGAAGCATATTTCTTAAAACACTTCTTTGAGGTATGAGAGAAGGTCTTCCTCCTCTGAAAAAGGGTCTACACCACATTCTTTATATTCCAGGGAAGTGCTCTCAGTGGGTTATAGGTAATCATTGCAGAGAACTTTGAAATAGCTGCAGGGGTTTGTAAAATTAATTAAGTACTCACTGATTTGGAATGAAAGGAAGATATCCACAATTAGGTTTGCAGCCTGTAGGTTAGAGTGCTCTCAGGGCAAGGCAGAGGTTTGAGTCTGAGATGCATCTCAAAGATACAGGGAATATTGAATCAGGAATGCAGTGGAATAGCTCCAGCAGAAAAATAAAATAGGATATACCTAATTCACTCTGTTCTTTAACCCACAATTTCCTGATGTCAGAGAGTTTGGGTCAGATGAGGGAGAGGAGAAAACATAAGTGAAATGATGCTACTTATTTATGGCTGAAGCAGTTGCAAAGACAGTCTTTGCAAATGCTGGCAGATACTGCCTGAACCCTGCATTTATTCTACACCAACAGCCACCAAAACTCAGAGCTGCTTGTGGAGCTGCATTTCGTACAAAGCCTGGAGTCAGTAATTTAAGGGGCTACTATTTCTTTTATAGGTGGCATTAATCTGAAAAATTCACCTCAAGGCAGAATGTAATATTGTTCTCAGTCCAGTTTCTGATGGTTGCAGATTTGCCATTACAGAAAGTACCACAAAGGGAGACAAATAAATGCCAGTTTTGATGACTGCTTCAAGAAAGATGTGAGGACTGACCAACCCCTGCCTCCTTCTTCATTTTTAGCATTGCACAGGTTGCACAGATCTAGAGAGCAAAGACAATTCTTTTAAAAATAGAAAAATTGACGGTGATCTAATCTGTGTCATGGCAAGTGGACACTCGAGGGATGCCAGGCTGAAGTATTTCTCAGGACCCTCACAGCATTGACCAAGAGGATTCTCCATCAGCCCAGGAGAAGGAAGATCAGGAGGTCAAATTTCCTTTCCCTTGAGAGTTTTCTCATCCCTTTTCTGTAGTTTGAAGTCCCCTGGGCAGCAATGATCTCTTTCTTGCAGCAAAGGGGTTTTACTGCTAATGCTTGTCATCTCCTTGTGCAGCTCAGCAGATTTCAGGAATTCATGCCCTGGTGCACTCCTCTAAGTTGGATTTGCTCCTCAGTGGGGAATAGAACCCTTTTCCAAGGGGTTATCTTCAAAGGGAAGACTGGAAATTTGTGCCAGTTCAAGAAGAGTACCTCAGTCTCCCTCTTGTACCCCAAAATTAGCCAGTCAGTCATTAGCTCTTTCAAATGTCATCAGAAAATTCATACATTACCAACATAATCAAGTACATACTGTCCTTGTGATGGATGCCATGGAGTTAGGCAGTGTTATTAAAAGTGGGTGAATCTGTATGGATTGTTCTGTGCTAGCAATAATACCACAAAGTTCAAAGAAACCAAACCCAGCCTGGAATTTATACACCATTGAATAAATTGCCTCACACCTTTTCCTACTTAAAATTATTGAACACATGGTGAGCAGTCCCCAAGTTAGGTTAGTTTATCTGTTTCAGCAGTTTAAAAACATGTCAGATAATGGGACACTGATCAGATTCAAAGCAGTCCCAGAACCAGAGGCATTTAAGAGCTATTTTAGAAAACAGAGTTAGAAACATAATTACAAGACAGGATGATGAACAGCACCTCTTCAATTTCCCTGTGGCCCTTGCTAAGAAATGAAACCAAGTTTGTACTGGATAAGCATGACTGAACTGTTAGAAATGGGGGAAAGATTAGTGTTATCTTCTAAACAATATATACACAACGAACAGAAAATGAAAAAGAAAGGCATTGTAACGACAAGAAATGAAAAATTTAATGGATTGCATGACACCCAAGAGTTGGAATTGGTGCTAGAAAGATCCAGTCCAGAGTTTATTTGGAAGGAGTAACTCTGAAATTTTGGAACTCGTGTGGGAATAGGTTTCTCTGATATTTAAAGAGTAGTGATGTTGAAGCTGTTTCTTGAGCCAGCACCTGCCAGAAGAGGAAGACAAGATGTCTCTATGGGTATGTTGGAGATGAAATACAAAACTTGTCAAAATCAAAAGAAATCTTCCCATTGGTGTCATGAGGCTCTGCATGAAGCTTTGACAAAACAGGTCCCCTCTGATTCTGGGATCAATGTCAGGTGAAATCTCACCTTGGTTTTCTGGAACACACAGGAGAAGTTAAGCCAAGAGTAGCTGGTGGAACAGCAATGGAAGGTTTTGCCCAGCTGGGAGAGCAGCAGCGGTTCCAGATGCTGAGCACCACCAACTTGCATGTGCCTTGGTTTTGATGGGGAATTGATCCACCTACATTTCCTGTTATTCCTTCTGATATCTAACTGGGTAACTGAGACCTGTTCAGTTATAAACATGAGAATGGAAAACAGTGACAGAATTCTTCTGGCTGCTTCCGAAATTTAGATTCATGGAAAATATGGATGTTTTTATCAATGCTTACTCCCTGTTTTCTATAAAAAAATACAAAGTAACGTACATATGTCTGAGCAAAGAAATGCAATATAGGTCTTGTGGGTATTTTTAAGGCATCATTTCAGGTCCCAATACCTTGTTTTTCTGCAATCTCATTGTGTCTCTGTGTTCTGTTTTGTTTAACTAAATCAGTTAATTTTCTGAATACAGTGATTGTCAGCACTGAGGATCCCTTTCTGTTTCTGGGGAAAAAGGAGAAACCAGCACTCAGGTTGTGGAACTTTTCCAAACATGCCTAGAGGGCCCTCTTTAAAAGAGTATGAATCTTCAGCAAACAACTTGTTGTTGTATTAAATGATGCTACAGACACTTGCTGCACAAAATCAGAGGGAAGAAATGTCATACTTGTAGCAGATATATTTTTTTAGCAGACTGGGTCCTTATTTATATTATGGGCTGTAGGAAATCCACAGACTTCAACACTAAAGACATTTTCTTCTTATATCCTTTGCTTAATTTAGTAATCTTAAAATAAAGTACCTTTTTCCTCCAAGGCATTTACAACCTTCTTATAACGACATTGCTGCAACTAATTCTCATTTCTTCTCCCTTGTGGGCAGTTTCCTTTTTTTTTTTTTGCCTGGAAGCTTGAAATTTTCTCTCTTTAGCTACTGTTGAATTCCCATTTTGGAATGCGTCCTCTGTCTTCAGTAACAAGCTTATGGAAATCAATATTCCAGCATTTATAACAAGTAACAGAAGAAAAGCCCTAAATCAAAGACATTTAGGCATGCTTGTGAAGGTTACCCAGCACATTATGATAGATGACCCTTCACAGATTCCACAGCTCACCTATTTTACCCATCTCACATGGTGATAAGCTTGCCCATCTTGTAAAGATATGAATGATTGAGCCTGTTCCAATATAGTTAATATCTCTCTGAGAGACGAGTCTATTGAGGAAAAATGATACACTCATGAACTTTCTGAAACAGGAAAATTGATCCATTTTTTGAGCCAGCTTTTCCTGCGGAGCTAATTCCCAGGCAATTTATTTTTGCTGATTAAATCTGCTGTCTGCACGGGGGAGCTGGCAGGTCTGTGCAGGACAGCACAATCGGCTGCATTTGCAGATGGAGCACAAACTCTCTGTGGAATCTGCTGGAATTTGCATTAATGAGTTAGTGGTACAATGTCTGTGCTCGCTTACAGGATGCAGCCTTTCCTAATCACAGGAACACGGTGATCAGTGGAAGTCTGATTGTACTGGTGTTACTGGTTCAGCTGGGGAAGGGGGGATATCAGTCTTTCTGGGATGAAAAGAGAAAGTTTCTACTGTGAAAAGCAATTTCAAAGGCTCAGAGTTGCTCTGAAACTAGCACTTGCCCAGTGCTCTGTCACCAACACAGAGTCTGTAAGTTAAAATTAAACTTCCTCAAGCTCACTGAGGAGAAAAGGCAGCTGAAAGAAGAGCTGCAGCGATGTCCAGGTGTGGAAATACTGCGCCTGTATTTGAAACACCACCTCTGGAATGATTTCTGAATCTCATCACAAGAGGGTGGATGGATCCTTTTGGACAAGAAGAAAAGGCACAGACAAGAAAATGGGAATCACAGAATAAATACTGGGCAGTTGAGAAAGATTGAGGGAGTGCAAGTCCCTCAGCTGACAGTGTTTGCACCTGCAGGGATTCCTTGGACACATGGCCTGTGCTTTGACCCATCCTCAATGCCCTTGGTGGAGTGCATTTTTAGGGGTAATGTGTATTTAAAGAGCTGCTTCTCAAGCAACAAACTCACCCTTGCAGGGTAGGAAACATCAAATGTTAATATTTATATGCTCTTTAAGAAGCCCCATTTGCTTCTAGATCCCCTCTCTCAGGAAAGTGTATTTCTGTAGGGAAGCATAATCAGAGTTTCCTCATTAAGGATGGATACAGGAATCCCAGGAAGGCACTGGGGGGTGGGAGGTGAGGTCACTCACACCCTGCTGTGACAATTCACTCCCAGCCTCTCCACAGCACAAGAGCAGGCAAGGACACTCCACCAAACCAGCACTCAGATTTTTGCAAAATTGAGGAAATAATGCGAGGTATTTCTGTCCCAGATTTTTTGGCCTTGATTTGAATTCAAGAGAGGACTTGGGATGACGCCCCCTGAATTTACAAGCTGTTCCCCAGTTTCTTCTTGCTAGGCTAACAAAATGCTATAGAACGAAAACTGAAAGCTAAAATATCCCTCAGCCCATATGCCTAATTTTTACACGGAAGATTTATGTGTGAGCTTAACTTCATAATTATCCTGTTTAAGGGCATTGCTGGGTTTCTAAATTAAGACTGATGGCACAGATGAGCAAGTAAAGGTCATTCCTTGATGCATTAGCTCTTTGTTGATGAACAATTTAACACAAAAACACTTTATGTTTAGCACGAAACCTTTTTCATGAAAATCACATCCCCCTGCCTGTCTTTATAAATATTAATTCACAAAATGCACGTGCTTTGTGTGGGTCCTGACAGCCTCTGTAGTGGTACTGACAAGACAGCCAAAAAGAGAGAAGTAGAAAAAAAAAAGGTGGAAACGTTTACCCCAAGGTGTCAAAGGGCACTAAGACACATTTTAAATATAGGATTCTACTGAGTTGCAGAGGATAAGGATCAAGTTGAAGACAATTAAATGAAAATGGAACAGTCTGCAGTATAATCAGTCTTAAAATTCACACTGTAGGTGGGAATCCTTCTAAAAGGGCCTGGGATAAGACAAAACTGCAGGTAAAAAAATTAGAATCGTCAAATCAAAACCGCCAAACAAAATCCCTCAAACCTGAAATCAAATTATGGTTAGACAGTTTCTGGAGAAAAGCAGGGACTTCATGCAGAGTCTTTGAAATGAGAAAGTAGAACTGGCAAAGGGATACAGCAAGAGGCACTGCTGGATTAATGAAAATTGAGGTTGGAAGGAGGCACGTGTTTGTCAGCAGGAAATCAAGAGAGGTTTTTCAATATCTGGTCTGTTCTGTGAGGAACTAAGGCAAAACCTTCCACGCAAATCAATAACCACTGAACCAGATGGGAGCCAAAGGGGAAAAGGTACTTGGAAAGAAGAACTGCAGAGCTGAAGGAATTGCCAGGGAAGTCTGAGGAAATAACTGAGCTGGCAAACAGAACCAGCTCTGCTTTCAGGTACAGCACACAATTCCTAGCCACGCTGGGGATCCTGCAGGCAGGACAGGTTACCAGTGGACAGAAAGTCACAGATCCTGCTGGGGAAGGACCATCCTGATGAAATTCTGAGCCTTGTCAAAGCATTGTCTTGGAGGGAAACTAGTAGAAAAATTCCCATGAAATAAACCCCAATAATTTGCATTTATCCTGCCAGCACCATGCTGAAAAGCTGATGTGCTTATCAGTATACTGGCCCCTTCTTTCCTGGCTACTTTGTTTATTTATTACTCCTTTTATATGTAGACCTGAAACTGAATATGATGGGAAGGGGCAGAGGTTTGTCTTCCTCTTCACAGCAATATAATATATCACTGTCCACTGGAGTCCAGCACACTTGATCTTGAATTACAGCCACTCAGTTCATCCAAGTAGCAAATAATTCAAACGAGCCACCTTTACTGAGATACTTCTTATACAAAAAGGCAACTTACTGTACATCACAGAGATTGCAGCACCTCTTGACTTGCTGTCTTTTCTTGGGTGCTTTGCTTTTAAGCTGCAAATCCAGACATGCAAACCTGATTTCAGTGACTGGGAGATCTGCCTGCCCTGCTTAGCTGCTGTGAAGTCCCTGACTCTGCCAATTCTCAAAAGAATTTGCAGCTTGGAAACAGATTCTGTAACACATTTATCTTGATTCAGGGAGATCTGCAGCCACTGTACAAGCCTACGTTACAAGAAAACCTTTGCAGAGCTGGATCATTAATTTGAGCCAAAGAAAAATTATATCAGAAGCTGTAGGGGGATTTTTCAAAATAGGAACAAGCAAATACTGGTATAATTATCAGAGGTCAAGCATTTCAAGGATATGGTTAACTCTAAACTTAATGCTGGGGTTCTTCTTCTGTCTGTTAGAACAGTGCAATGAGTTCCCAGCTGAAGAAATCAAAAGGGTTTTATTTGATTGACCTTTCAAAAAATGTTTTCTGTGGGTGCTCTGCATATTGTTGTGTGGCAGTACAGAAAAGCTATAGCCAGATTTGTTGGATTATGCTTTCAATTTGATCTCAATAATAAATCTTGTCCTTTCTGATTCTGGGTCTCACTTATTTCTTCATGAACTTTGATTACACCAGGCTAAATCTACATTCTATATTAATTTGAATGCACAATAATAAGGCCTTCAATACATCTTTATTAAACTCCGCAGTTCGTTAATAAAAAAAAATTCCAGTCACTTCATTTAAGTTAAATTATGTGTGGTTCTACTCTTGTGTATTGTTAGCTCCATATGCAGTATATAGAATACTCTTCTGGAATTTGACAAGTGAATTTTGGCCATGGGATTAACTTCTAGTATTATTCTAAGGCACTGCTTGTATCTCATTGACACAGTGATGGTGTTACTGAGGGCTAAGTTGGCTACATAAACTTACTTATTTTTATCTGAGCAACAGAAAAGTAGACCAGACTAGAATGCCACGGTATTGAATTTATTTAATTTTTTTTAAGTTCACCATTATACCCCAGAAAGCAAGTTTCTAAATTAATCGATTTATAATTTAGCTGCTGAAAAAAAAAAACTCAAACAACCAACCCAAAATAGATAAAACTCAAGCTAGCTTGTTATTAAAAACAGAGACCAAAGCATTTTGTGCTTACGATAACAAAGCAAGCTTACTTTAAACATTTTGTTTGACAGCACAAAAATGGTATTTCAGAGATGTTCTCAGACTACAGAAATCTTGAGCATGCTGCAGCAACTATTGTATTTTTCTTTGTCCACAGCATAGTTAGGGCTGGGAAGCAAAGATTTTCTTTGAAATATTATTTGTATTTTTCACTGCACTTCAGGAAATTGTATTGGTCCTTGCATTTGTTTATTTTGATCATCCCACAGGGAGTTTACACAGCTGTTGCACAAACAAAATCAGCTGATATGTCTGTCCAACATCACCCATTTTCATGACATTTTTTAACAGCAATCAAGCTACATAAAAATTTAAATACTTCCTGAATTTCAATATGCAGCTGTAAGTTTTATGCCTGGCTCTTGTGTGAGCTGATCCAGGTCAGAATATCTCACCATTCCTTTAATGAAAGATGCAAAGATTTAATCTCTGTGTTAAAATCTCTTGTTCTTTAGAAATTATTTACTTGACATTTTCTGTGGGCATGAGATTGCTATGCACAATGTTTCTGAGCCTTGCTACCCAGAATAAAGGCATTTTTGAGACTATCAGGGTGCAGTTTTTCAACTGGGTTCATCATTTCAAGGGGTTTTATTGCCTGACCTCCTCCAGCTGTGAGCTCCCTCCTCCTTCTTTGAGCAAGCATTAGTATTCACGCAGCTCTGCATGAACCATCAAACCAGAAATGTACCCTCCAAAAATTAAATGGCTCAATTCCATTGGAGCAGTGAAATGACTGAAGGGACCTCGTGGGCCACAAAACACCAGCAGTAACTTCAGGGTGGTTGGGTGGAAGCAGGATCAAGAGGAAGGATGGGATGGTCCCTGTTGGTAACAGAGTAGGCTTGAATTGGCTTCTTCTTGTCTCCTGAGATGGTTTTTGAGCTTTTACATGTTGGCTGCTTTAAAAACATGGCCTTGTGGCTCACAGATCAGCACTGGTCACATCACGAGGCCTTCTTCGGACCTGAGTATGACAGGGTGATTTAGAAGACTGTCTAGGCTGTGCTCATTCTTGAAAGCAGAGGTTTTGGTGTCATTTGAAGGGAAAAGTCTGATCCAAATGGATTTCCATATATGACAACTCCTTCCCCACTCTGCTGTGCCAGCACATGTGGTTCTAAACACGTGTTTCTTTATCTGCTGATGCAAACCTACATCATTCATTCCCTCAGAGAAATTCCTCTCCTGGGATCCTTGCCAAATGTTGAACCTCAGAGCAATGGTAGTTTTCCTGGGAGGATTGTGTCTCCACAAAGAGCCCAGAAGGCTGCACTGGGGAGCTGTTGCACAGTCCTGCTTCCAGAGCCGTGTGTGACAAAGCAAAAAGCTTTAATGTCACTGTTAGCAAACCCAGCCTCATCACCTACTGACATCCCCTCAATCCCTCTTCACCACTTCTATTTACCATCCTCAGGTACCCATCACTATGGCAGCATTTGCTGCACACCAAAAAAAAAAAGGAATTTAGAGTGCCTGGCATGGTTTCCCTGTCTAATTTTCCATTTATTTTTACCTTTCAAATGTAAATTATCCAAATGTACTCTCTTCTTCTTCTTTTTTTTCCCAATCTTCTCTGTCTAAAACTTTAGGGATGTTCAAAATCCTGGTGGACCATTAAAAATAAATGACTCCTGCTGTGGTGGATTCCAAGGATCTAATCTGAAGTACCAGAAATAAAAAAAAAAGTGAGCTAACATTTGGATTTGTGAAAACAATGTTTAGTTGATGATAATGTAGCTTCTATGAGGATAATTTTGCATGCAAAGAGCAATGAGTCAAGTTACAAAAAAGAGGTTTGAAAAATAATGAGACTTTGCCTCAACATATATTATTAATTCTGTAGATATTAATACTTGTTTTCAATAATTCATGGCCTGCGTCCATTTTTGTGGGATCCCAGTGTTTTCTGAGAGACTCTCACTCCCTGGCAAGGGAGGGATGAACAGAACAGAAGCTCACATGTGGAAAATTATCAATTTTTTGCAACGTTGCAGATCTGAGCTGCTACTGGGGAAACAAATATGTGAGGAGCAGGGAAAAAAAACCATTTGGAGCCTTTAGACAGTGCAATACGTAATTCTGGTAATATTATAGAGTTTTTTTAGCTCCAGTTTCTATACTGATTTATCAGAGCTAAGAGATTGTAGTTAGTTATGAGTGCACTACATCTATTTTTCTTCAGAGCTATATCCTTAATTGCATTTCTGCACGATATATTCTCGTCTTCTGTAAGAGAAGCTGTTTTCTGCATGGAAAGTCTGTCAGAGTGAGCGAGGAGGGTTTGTAGATCCCAGCCAGGCCTGAGCACCAAGGAGCTCCCAAGGGCAGGGACTGGTGCAGCAGGGTTTGGGATCTCTCCAGGTGGAAGGGACATCCCTCCTCTGGGCAGTCCTGGAGCTGGCCCTGAGCCTCCCTCTCAGAGGGGATATGCCCAGGACCCTCTCACATTGCACCAGAAAATTTCCTCTGTTAATCAGAAGCCAAATACTGAGAATTAAGCTTCAGGGATTTATATCCCATGATCCAGATAAATTTCTTTTCTCTTGCCTCCCTACCTTTACTGCACTGTCCTGGACCGTTCCACTCCAAGGCAGAATCTACAACCCCTGTTTGAAAGAAAAGGTGCCTGTGGTGAAAACACATAAGAATCCAAGCCTCCGTGATAAAAAAATTCATTATTTTTTAACCAGTGGCATAATTTATGAGTAGCTGTGGGGCGGGAGAGTGAATTTTAGCATTACTCTCATGAAAGATGGATATGCTTCATTCTACCCATTCATCTCTCTGAACATCGGCTCATTTTGCCCTTTTACTTTGGTGCTGTCGGGACCAAGGGAAAAATTCTATCCTGGAAAAGCAGAATCAAAGGGAATTAGGTAACTCTAAGGCGTTGCCAGGTTGGAATGAAGGGCTTTTCAAGGACCATCAACATATGAATAGGATTACCTTGGATGCACTGGTGACCAGACATATTTTTAACCTTTGGCAGGCGAGAATGGAACCTCTGAAAACAGCATGAGTGCCACTCAGAGTGTAAGAATTATTTTCCAGAACATTGCAGAGGGGGAGTTGAAACTTTTGGAGAGAGGGACAAGGAGATGGGCAGTGTCACGTATTTAATTTTGGGGTTTTTTCCCTTCTGATTTAAAGATCGTAAAATAACACCTTCCAAATGAGTAATAAATCAAAGCCTGCCTGGTGCCACTGCACATTTATGTTGCATTGATTTTGAAAGGAAGAGGCTCATTTGGGTCAAGCTGGGGGTCCTGGTGAGAAACGGGGGCTGTGAACTGAGCAACAAGTTGTGAGAAGCAGTGATTGCCTAAAATTTAGACTTGAAATGGTGTCCCTGCCAGGGGAGAGATTGGCTGATGCTAAAAATGGCAATCTTCAAAAGGAATTTTAGCTTTCTTTAGGAATTCTATCTCCTTTTACAGCAACATCTAGTCATTCCCGTGATTTGTGAACTAAGCTCTGTATGCTTAAAATGTTTGGGATCTGTTAAAATCTGTGGCAAAGCAGAATTCTCTAGGCTGGACTGCATCCTCTGGCAAGAGGTTGTAACTCAGCTTGAAGTACTTCTTCCAAGTGCAATGTCACTCTTAGTGCCAAGTTCACGAGCCGAGGTGGCACAAAACAGAAATGTAAGCAGGTGATTGAATAAAATCCATGCATATTTTAAAATATGTTTCACAGAGGGATTATTTTTATGCCTAACTAATGAATATTCTCAGACTAGCTTAAAACAAAGCAAAAGTTAAATGGTAATCAAAGAAAAAAAGACAAAATTAGGAAGCGTTTTAATCCTCATGGGAAAAAAGGTCTTAAAATATTTTAATTAACTTCTGTTCATCTGCCTTTATTTTTATACTCCTGAACAGCTTTATACTCAACCGTATCTCCACGTATGGACACCTCATCAAGAGATTTATCCCATCATAAAATCTGAATAGACCAAGAATAGACAGGATGGGCTCCTCTCTGAAGATGCTGCTCTTCTACACTGACTGCAAAGGGAGTGTAAATCTTAAATTACACAATACATGAAATGCCAAATTATGTGAAATGAGTGCCATGTTGAATTCAGATTCTTGGATAAACACTTTAGATTTTCTAGGGCTTGTTTAAGATCCCGATTTCTAGGAAAGCCAACTGGGCTTAAATGAAAAATGCTTTTCAGAAAGCCACTTTTTATACCTGACATCATACATTAGTTCTTCCCTATTTCTTCTCTGACCTGCCAATATAAACATAAAATTTCTGGACTGGGACTGTTCCCACTCGTATCAACACCATGTAAGACAAAAATACTGATCGAATTTTTAATCTCTAAGGGCTGTTTGTAATAGGATTTACAAAGAGTGATAAATAGAGTGCATGGCAAATTTTCGTGTTGTATTTATCAGCTTATTAACTGCTGTACAACCTCTGCTCTGCTGCAGCATGGAAGTGCAAAACCAAACTGAATAAAGGTTTAAGACTGGTTTTTCTCTGGACTTGTGCAGCGCAGAAATGGAGTAGGTTTGGCCAAATATAATTTATAAAGCAGCAGAAGCCGCTAGGGGAAGAGACACCACGGAATTTCCTGTGAAATCCAACTTCTAGAAAAGCATAAAAGGAACATCACCTGCTGGTAAATGTGAGCTGGCTTTTTCCGAAAGGTCTCTAAAATGTGTGTGGGTTAGTGCAGGAGGGGACAAAAACGTTTTAGCAACTGTTAAAGCACTTTAGGTAGGTTGCTTTGTTTACTGGTGCATTTTCAAGCGTGTTAAAGGTCGGAAACACCGAGGAGGAAACGCCTACGTAACTTTTCTCCTCCCCTTTGGCTGAATCCCATGAACGTGAAACGAAAGCATTCTTCAGTGTGATAAATTTCATTCATCTTTGAAAAATCAAAGGCCTTTTTTTAATAGTATCAACCTCTTAAAAAGCCATTCGTTGCCACAGATCTGAGGGGTCTCAGGAAGGAATTGAGTTATGAATACGTGCAAGGGGCTTTTCTCTGAAAACACCGACAGCCCTGAGCCAGGAGGCACTGAGTAAATATTGAAAATGTGCTTACTGTAATGTGCAGCTTCTAACAGGGCAAGGAAGAGGAATTTCCTACATTCCCTCCTGCAGCCACACTGGGAATAAATCAGCCAAGTAACGTGGCTTGTTTGTGCTCCTTTCTGTAGCAGTGACTGATGTTTTATATCGTGCTGATCATTAAGCAGAAGGCACCAGAGGTGGATCTCATAAAAAGAAGTAATAGGGATGTATTTTTTTTTCCTCTGTGGAACAAATCCAGATGATTTAAAAAGCTCACATGTTGCTAGCACCTGCCACATGTAGTTTCATGACCAAGCAGAGGATGCCATTTATAATTGGCATTAGGGCTCATTAGAGCAGCATTTGCTCTCATCTTCTTTCAGGGATTTGGACCCTCAATCCCAGGGCTTTAGCTAAACCTCTCTGAAAGATTCCCTCTTGTCTCCTGAGCCACTTCTGACCTGTGACTTTAACCTCTCTCTGCACTTGAGTGTGATTTTCCCTTTTGCAGAAGAGATGATGATGGTTTCTGTTTATGCCATTCTCAAACAGGTCTCTGGCCACCACACACCAAACATTCCTGGGGTTGTTTTTTTGGGTTTTTTTTATAACTAGATGATCAAAAAGATTTGTATAAATCCTTCAGAACTCCTTCCTCTTTTGTTACTCAGCTCAATTTTTGGTGCAGGTACAATGCCAGACACTAACCAAGATGTTTGCATAAGATTAGATGGAAAATAGGAATTAACCTGTATATAACACTGAAATATCCCATTTCCTGGCCTGCTTCTTGGCTCTTCTTCACTAGTAAAGGTGTCCTCCTTTCAGAAGTGAACCACTGTAAGAACAAAGCATAGGAAGACCAAATATAAATGAGGAAAAACATTTCTTTTTCACAGCCTTCAAATCATCCCTCCAGCTGCCTCAGACATCTATTCTAGCATTTATAAAACAAATGCTCATTTGGTCAACAGATAAATACAGGAAAAGGGATTCAGAGAAGCAGATTGTGAATGAACAAGCTCTGTTGGACTGTCCATCATCCCCCTCTCTGGTACCTCCCTGCTTTTCGTGGAGGAGTGGATGGAGTCAGCAAAGCACCAGGTCACAGCAAAAGGGTCTGTAATGTGCCCAAGGCAGCTCCAGTGAGTGTCTGCTGGGCACTCCAGGGGAGGGATGAATTGTCCTGAGGTTTGGGAACCTGAGAGCCTCAATGGATACAGAATTTTTTGCTGTTCAGTGCCCGAAGCAGTGCCCTCAGCAGTGTGCCAGCACCAGCTTCGTGAGAGAATCTCCAGATAATTTCCTCCTACCGCATTTTGGGTGGTGTCATGCCTCAGAGCACAGAAACTGATTTTTATTTGGATGAAACTGACTGGAAGACCCACCTAGCCTATAAACTGGAAACTCATCTATTGGTCTTTTTCTTTTAAATTAAAACTCCATCTAATGAGTGCCCTCCGAGGCATTTGATCCAGAGAACCAGCCTGGACACAGTCTGGGACAACCCCCCAAATATGCAGACACCAAGTGCTCAGCACCATTTCACCCCCAAACCCCACCCCTGCGAGGCTGTGCTCCCTGTAAATATCCACATGCAGCCCATGCTAGCAAGGGTTGGAATATTGCTCTGTTTGCAAAACCTTCCCCCAGGCATTGCTCACAAAAAGAGCTCCAGAAGAGCAGAAAGATAAACACAGATGTTACACCGAGGTTTTGCTCTGCTGGGATCCCCTTTATTTACCACAGAAGTTGTTTCTCTCTTTTCACAGGCTCCACTGATATAATCACAGCTGAAAGCACAGCACCTTAGCCCCGTGATTTTCCAATTTCGCCTGACCCTGAAATGAATAATTTGTGAGTTTCTGAGCTGTCCCCTTTTCTTTTCTCCTCAAGAAATGTTATGAAATACAAAATCATTTCAGCACCCCATGAAGTTCCCACCTCACTTTCATTTTTTAAGTGATCCCTACATTTTGTTGCACGGTCTTGCAGGGATAAAATGTGGCTTGTGCAACTCCATCTCCATGTGAGACATTATTCTCAGCCTTCAGAGTTTTTACCTCTGTGCCATGACTCAAAATCCTGCTTGCTTTGCAGGGGCAGCCTCTCATCTGCTCTGCTGCTGGCACACAAAGGCAAAATACAGAGCAGGGGCTGGGGAATGTTGAAAAAGGGAGGAAAAGCTGAATGTTTCCCTGTAATCTCCCTTTATCAGATGTGAGGTCATTTGCTGTGCAAGCAGAGGAGCTGCCCCTGCTCCCTGTGTGTATGCCAAGATCTCCCAACTTGGGAAGAAGCTGGTAATTTATAGAAGAACCTCTGTTTTGATAAAATCTGTATGTTTGTGGAAAGTGATTTCTTTTTCTTTTTTTTTTTCCCAGAGAAAATGAGATGTTTCTACTGTTTGGCCTTTCAGGGAAAATAAAAACAGATTTTCCAGAAATTAGATCCTTTCAGTGAAGTAATTAATTGAGTCTAAATCCTCCATTTTCCAGTTTTGATGGAGACGCTTCAACTTGTTATTTCAACTATTTTTTGAAACAGAGAGGAATTTTAAAACAAAGCAATTAAATTTACTGAAATTATACTTCGAACACATACGAATGACAACTTCTGCCTTAAATTTTTCCTATCTATTAAATAGACACGTACATTTATTAAAAATTATGTACACCTCTAATATAAGCTCTCAAATTGCTTATCATGTGTAAATAATTTCAAAATATGAGGATATTTACGTTCACGTTTCACAGTTCAAACTTCTGGCTGGGAAAAGTCACCCAGAATTCAAAATCACCTTGGGAGGTTCTTGGCTCCCACTAAAGGTACTTGGTTTACTTTGAAGACACATAATTTATTGGGGAGAGAACCCAAATTGTTTGGATTTATGGCAGAATTTTAATTCTAAAGGATTTAAATTATGAAATTTGAATTTGAAATAGCACTGAATGTTACTGCTGCCTTTGTCCCTAACAATGGCAACATGAAATGCAATTTCTGAATAGCAGATACGATGATGTTTACTCTGGCGGTTACTTCACTACAGATACGTTGCAGGAAATAACAGTAAATGAAATAATTGCTGGCTTTCCCATATGGCATGACAAGGTTTGATTCATTCAACAGTTTGAGCTCATGCTTTCATAGTAAATATATATGCAAAGGAGAGTATATGACAGATTCTGTACGACTCAAATTCTTTAATATTTGTGTAATTCTTTTAATGATTCCTAAGAACTCCTGTTCTTAGGCTGTGGTGCTTTGGTTAGGAACTGTTATCTTCATCTCAATTTAGGCTGTGATGTCTTTGTGAGCCTTTGAAATTGATATTTTCTTCAAAGGAAAAAGAGCTTTATTTATTTTTTTTTTTTGTCCCTTTCATCTTGTAGCTTTTTTGAAAGAAACACCTATTTGGAGTAAAGAAAGCATTCTAAATTTTAAAATATTGCTGTAAATACTGCAAGGTGTGGGTGTAACACAGGTGCCCACTATGCACAGGACTGGTTCTGTCTATGTCTAATCTCTTGAACATCAGAAGTGTCAGACTGCTGCAGAAGGGCTTTAGAAAAGAGCTGGATGGAACAATTAAAGTTGTAAAGCATAATGGCAGTATCCAGTTACACCTCAGGAGCTGAACTTAAGCCTTTCTCACCCTCTCACTCTCTCCTTTTTATCTTCTTGCATCATTATCATCTATACAGAGCTACAATTCTTGAAGAAATACCTGATTTTGATTCCTTTGTATTTCTTTTTTGTTGGCATTTCTTTATTCAAGGCACTTTAAACTTCAGAGATAGAATCAGACACTCTAAACAACCAGACTGGCTGCTCACACATTTTCTGAGCCTTATTTGCCATCTCCAGGTACAAAATAAGCTGCTGTAATAGCTTTGTTATCAAGAAGGAAAACTCCTGAAGCTTTAGCTTTACTTTTCCATTCTCTTGACAAGAATTTAATATTGCTCTGATTCTTTGGATAGCTGGAAAAGCAAGAAAAATCCAAAAGGAGATGCAGCTTTGTGCCACAATCAAGAAATAAGGATTTCTGCCTGTCAGGAACTTGTGCTGTGGACTCCTTTCCGTCCTGAGTCTGAGACAGGGGTTGGACTTGGCAGTGCTGGGTTAATTGTTGGCCTCAATGATCTTTTCCAGCCTAAATGATTCTGTGATTCCATGGATTGGATCACCACTGCTACAGCAGGCAGCACACTCCCACTTTTTTGAAGGCTCAAGTCCTCCAGCACAGAACTTCCCCTTCAAATTACCCCAAAGTTACCAATTTTTCTTTCTGCCAGGTCCGTGAAGCTCGAACAATTGCAGAAAACTATTGTGTCCTTCACTGAAAGGAAAATTCTGAGCAAATATCCAGTGCTCATGACCCATGAGCACTTGCAGATGAAAAAAAAGCACCTTCCACACCTATAAAATGATGTATTTGTTCTACAATATTTGCTAAATCTCTCCATCGCTGTATTTAAAGTTCCATCACTATATTTTTACAGTTCAAAGTAAGCTGAGGTTATGCTTTAGATTTATATGTACATTTGCATTTAAACCTTGTAAACTCAGATCTCAGGGCCCTTCTCAAAAAGTCACTGATTAAACTATCACAATAATTAATATTTACAATTGTTATGTCATAAAACAGCACTACTAAGTGGAAACACTGCAGTACTTGAGAGTCCACTGATGATTCAGTGGTGTGCCCATGAACAGCTTGTCAAACTGCAGGTAAAAACTGCAGATTTTCATCAAAAATTAATATCTATACCCTCACATCGGAACACATATGCCATGGGATATTTTCTTCCTGTTATGTCCAGATGCTTCCTTCAAAAGCAAGGAAATAATGAACCCAAACAAGTTGTCTGAGCCAGGATCTAAAGGACCTAGTCCTGAAAGCAGGGATGGGAATTTTCAGCCCAAATCCACGGATTGAAAGCAGCATTGAAACAAATCTCAAGATTATTCCCTTATTCAGAAGTGGCCTTCTCCACTCCACTGCTAAACCCTTTGTTTGCAACTCTAAATCTGAAGAACTTCTTTTTTTCCCTGCCTCTAGCAGGAATTAGAGACAGAGCCTTTCAACTGCTCTGTACAGTGGCAGAGAATTACATAGGAGGGCAAGTCACAGTCCCTTCAGAAGTAATGAGAAATTGAGGTTATTTTGGGATTATGTTGATGAGAGAATGCCTTGATATTTTATATTTAATCTATATAATTTTATATTTAATTTACATTTATATTTAGATATAAACCTAAACTTGTCTCAATTCCAGTGCTGGAGCATGAAGGGGACCACTCCTATTAACTATGTTAATGCCAGCATTGAAACATCAGCTGGCAATTTATCCCCTTTCTCCATCAAAACCTAAACTGCAGTCCAGTAAATATGTTTTGATTATCCACAGCAAGAAAATGGGGCTGGGAGAAAGCGTTAACGCTCTGAAGGAAGAAAAAAAACCAAAATAGATTGAGGAGGAAGAAGAAGAAAAGGAAAGAATCAGAAGAAACATGAAAAAACAGAATTAAAAAAATCACAGGGGATGAAAACTAAGCATAAATGAACTTCATATTTGGCTCACAGAAGGCATTAATTCAATTTATTCCACCTGAGTGTAGGAAACTTGGATGGAATGCCTGTACCCGAAAAACCACCTCCCCATTTCATGGCTGTTGGGCAAAATGGGGATCCACAGTTTTGGAACCATATTTAAAAAATAAAGTACTTTTTTCATTATTTTACTAAAGTTAGCCTTCTATTTTGGTATACGCAGATAATGGATAGGTCATGTGCACTGTTTAGAAAATACTCAGTATTTTTTACCAGCAGGAAACAAGACAAGAGAATATGAGTTCCAAGAGTCAAAAACTACACGACAGGAAGACAAAATGAGAACACTGAGGATCCTGAGAAAAGGAAATTATTTTAAAAACTTTAATACTTAGAAAGTAGCCAGATGTGTTCATGTGTTCTTTTTTTTGCCTTTTTTTGCCATATCCAACACAAATCTAGCTAAACTGATTATTCACCACATTGAAAAATTATCATTAACTACACTGGGGACCAAAGAAGGATGAATTATTCAAGAAAAAATGTATAAATAGACACTTGAAGATACTGGGTTTCCTCATGTCTTTCTCTAAAAGTAGCGATTCTCTTTTAATCATACTACTCTTTTAAATAAAAAAAAATCAGTAGGAAATGGGAAAAAACCATATCTCGGAATAATCAGTGAAGTCAACCTGACAGAAAGAAAAAAGAACTTTATTCCTTACACAGGGATTTTTCAGTGTGCTTCATTAAATGTCTTCCAGAAGATTTTCGAGCATTTTAGCTCATGTATATCTTTGCAATTTCAGTGGCAACCTGGTTAAAGAGCCTCTAACTTCACTCTGGTAAGAACCTACTGCTTCCTTGTAGCCTAGTGCCACTGAAGTTGGGTTAAATACTCCCTCTAGGACAAATTAGAGTACAGAATACGTCAAGCCTTCCACCAAAAGCCTTGGGAACTTCAAGAGAAAGCCTGTTTTATCTGAGGGCTGAATTGCCAACAGAGCTGCCCTGTTCCTTCCTGTCTGCAGAAACTAAACATTCAGAGAAATATGAGGTTCTTCCCTAAACCTCAACAATAATTAGCTAATCATTATTACCCTCGTGACTCCACACTGATTATGATAAATGCACAGAACTGATTTTGGTCAGTAAGGAATTCTATAGGAATTGCACAATTCATGTAGTTTGAGTTGATATCCTTTTCCAAACCACGTAATTTGTGGCTGAATCCACAATAGGATCCTTTTGTGGGTTCTTGCCCAGCAGAAAGGCAGCATTTTGCCAAAAGTGGTTCTGCAGTTCAATATTTACACACAGCAGTATTGGTGCAGTGTGATGTTAAACAGCTTCCTTTCTACCCTGAAACAGCATAAAAGCTCATTACTTAAAACCAGTTGATTAAAATCTCTCTGCAGTTTCAAAAAGTAAAATATGCATGGACTGATTTTGCTGGAGTTTGTTCAATTATCTCTATTTACAAATCAATGCAAAAAATTGCAAAACACATTTTAAAAGCCAAATAAATATTTAATATTTGCCTTTGGCTTTTTGAGGGAAAGTTGCCCAGTAACAGAATTCCTTATTTCTACTTCTGAGAGGAGACAAAGTTGCCTCATAAAATGAAACCTAAATATTGGTGACATGACCAGGGACCAGCATCCACGCTGATGGCACCGAGCTGGGGGGGAGCTAATCTGAATCAGCTGCCTGTGATTTGATTTCATCATTATCAACCGCTGTTATCATTTTCCACTCAGATGTGGCCAGCAGTCTCTGGCTCACCTAGAGAAGTGCATTTAGATTTGCCAGCTCAGGGAGCTGCCACTGTCCGAAATTGTAGGACCATTACAGGAACGTTGTACACTTCCCCTGCTAGGCGACATTAATGCCCAAACCACCTTGGAACACCGACTGCTCGATGGTGTAGGATGGGATTCAATCACCCTTTAATTAATTAGTGGTCTTTACTTTGAGGAACTGCAGCGAGATGTACAAAATTAGCGGTAACACACACGCATATATGGACCCAATCAGCTCCTTATCCTACTCAAGCCGCAGAGCTGCTGATTTTTTAAATATAGATAATACAGAAGGCAAAGAAAATGAGGCTGTCACGGTGCAAAAATAAGCACCAAGCCTATCTTTCAGCAAATAATGAAATTGTGAATGCATTTTCCAAGCATCTAGAAGTTAAAAGCCCTCAGTGCTTTCTCTGTCCTTCCTCTTCGTGAGCACTGGTAAAATATATCGTCTACTATATATTGAAAATGATACAAATTAAACCAAGTTTCTTCATTTGACAGTAGCCTATATCATGCTAGATGGGCCAGACAGAAATGACTTTGGTATTTAAATAAGTACATAAATTATGAGTTAATAAGAGCTGCGAAGAAAGAATTCCAGGGCTCAAGCTGGGAAACAAAGTTTTGCCACCTCAGTTCCAAACAGCATGAAGTGTTCATGTCTAATTTCAATTTGCCTTCAGTGGCATCGATGGAAACTGGTTCTAAATCAGGGTGTTTCAGCCCTCCTCTGACCTGTGCTATGGGTCTGACAGAACACCATCAATGCAGCCCAATTAGCCATGGAATTGAGGGCACTTCCACTCCTGCAGTTATTGACCAGGCACTTCAGCATGCAATTGATGTGAGGAAGAAGTAAATTGCTCCTTTTGCTACAATGCACCCAATCTCTCAGCATCACAGAATTCAAAGAGGAATAGGGTCCCTGGTGTTGTTTCCTGCATTAGGAAATCGCTTTTGCAGTCTCTCAGCTGCAACTTAGAAACTGGTCTCATTCTCATCGAGCAGAAAATCCTGTTTTTCTCCTCCTACAGATCACTGACATGACCAGTGGCTGTGTAAGCCCCCAGCACAGCAGCAGGACATGATTCGTGCTGGGAAACCCCTGGCATGCTGTTCTTGAAGCCCTCAGGTAGCACTGCAGCGAGCAGAGCCCCCAGAACGCAGTGTTCTCCCAGGGCTGGGGGTGCAGACCCTGTGCAGTCACGGCATGTGGCTCCAGGGCAGAGCAACAAATGGCATGCTTTAAGGGGAAAGCAGGCTGAGACTGTATGAATGCACTGTCTCACCCTACTTTACCCTTCCTGGGGCTATTTCCAATAACTTTGGCTCAGAACAAATTCCTGCTGTGAGCAGCTTTGAAATTCTGGCTTCTTTATTGCACAGAATCCAGGAGAAATGGCTGGTGGTTTCCAAGTATCCAAGTGAAACATGAACAAACAGTCCTTTATTTTTACCCAGTACTAAACCATAAGGCCATGTTCAAACTCGGGAGTGTTTGTTTTGCAGCTCACTCCTGTCCAGGACAATTGGCCGTTCTATTTTGTTTTGCTCTGCTCATGTAGAGCTTGTTCTTCCATTTACCTCTTCTATTTAATTATCCTGCATCATTATGCTCCCTTTCAGGTCAAGAGCAATTTGAAATGGCTGCAGCAATGGTTGGCAAGTTTCTACTACATTTAAAAGACAAAAGAAAAACCAAAGAAAAAGAGAAAAAAGTAATTACACAACAGTTTTGTTGAAGTAGATAAAGCCATTCTTGGCATGAAGTGTTACTCAAGATTAAAGATAGCAGATGTCTGCTTTAAGTCACAGTCTCCTGTTAAATACTGCACACGAGCACTAAATATTGCAAAGGTTAAAGACTTGAATTTATCACAAGTTTATTATGAGAGCATGAACACTTATACAACTGTAACCCCATAACAATATACACAGTATATTGAGCACTAAAAAGCACCAGTGCTGCAAATGTCAATTGGCTCATAAATAATTTATATCAGTTTCATGTAGGCATGAATTTAATTGTTTAGACTAATCAAATTTCCCCAAGATGCTGATTATTAGGGGCAGTGGTTTGCCGGCTGGAAATATGTCCCCGTCAATTCTTGGTGTAGAAGAGTTATAAAGGACACATTTTGAAACAAGTCAGGGTTCAGTAGAGAAATTCCATGGACAGCAGATAGAGGAGAGCCCACAGGGTTGGCTGTCCCGTAGGGATAGGATGTCTGGGATGCCCGGGATGCCCGGGAATGGCCAGGTGTGTCCGTGCCCCGGGATGGGCAGCAGCACGTTCCGTGCATTGTAGTTCTGCTCCACCAGATGGCCCCAAGCACATACATTCACCCTCAAAAAGTTCCCAGATGAAATATTCGACACAACTTCATTAAACAGCAACTGCTGAAACTCGCTGATGCATTAATGTTTAGAACTGTTTAATTAGGAGCAACCAGGAGCCAGTCGTAGGCACCTGCACAGTAACTGAACAGAAGCAATAATGATTTGCTTTTATAAATGTTTTAAATACGATATCCAGGGCAATTAACATGTGCGTGGTTGCATCATGCTGATTGAGGTTTTTAATTCCTTTGGAGTTTTATTCCATGAAGTTTCTTTTGCCCATCAGAGTACCAGCAACTACTTAAGAAAGAGATCAGCAGCAATGTTTGTGGAACAGCAGACAAATCCAACTGTAATGGGAAATTCCCATTGCCATATGCATCTGTGTAAACATGCACACAATAAATAAAATTATCTCAGTCTTGACTCTGCTTTCTCTAACAAAACCCTCCATGACTTTGGAGTTCCTCTAGAGCTGCATCTACAGCCAAGGGCTGTGCACTGCATCTGAGTGTGCAGCACAGATCAAACCATGCACAGGGAATGTGGTGAGTAGGAAAGCAAAGGAAAAAAGAGCTTTTCTCCTTTGTGACCTAGATTTAAATAGTCAAACAGGCAGGGAAAGAGGTGGTAAAAGGTAAAAGAAAAAAAATACTGACAGAAGACAGTAAAAGAGAAAGATAAAATAGCCCTTCATTTATATCTTTGAAAGAATAACTAGGTTGTTTAGTGGACTGTAGTTGCTGAAGAATAAAAAGCTACCCAGGTCAGGCTGGATTTTGATGTTTCTTTGGACAGCAGTTTTTGCTTAAGCATCCGGTTGTCTACAGACTCAGGCAATGGAAAACTGGAAATATTGTTCATCCAGACATGTCTTAATATTCGATCTCAGTGGATCTGAACCCACATCAGTTTTATGTCCTGTGACAAATGTGAATGCAAGTAACACCAAAATGAAAGTTGTCTGCCAAGCTGTTCTCGATTTTGTATCAGAACTACGAAAGGTAAGGAAGCTTTATTCAAAATCCTTTGAATCCTTCTCAAAACATACAAAATCATTTCACTTCTATGTGTTGTGTTGAGGCCCTTGAATGGTTTCAGAGCTTGTTGCAAATTCCTCACGTGGATTTACAAGGCATCAATGCTCTGCTTCCTTTGCCCAACAAAAGCCTGTGTCACTTAGAGGTAGCACTACATTTGGGCCAAACAGTACATCCTATGAAGAAATATAAAGCAAAGTTTTCTGCTCTCACATACACCCTTTTATATATAAGGTATTAATAACAATCAGTTATTTCACGGCTTCAGCAGTGAGGTGTTTAATCAGCAAACAGCCTCCGTAAAGCTATACAGGGTACGAGAAGGGGTGTTTGGTCCACAGACAACATGCTTGTTTCAGGTATTTTAGACAAAATTCTCTGTAAAAAATTTACACATTTTGGGCTTGGCTTTCTTCAGAATCTTTTAGATCCCCAGGAGTCGTAATTTCATTGTAATGACATAAAACAATGGCCATTTTCCACTGTTTAATAATGTGGTTCTGAAGTATTTGTGTACATCGGTACTGCAAACCTGTCACATAATCCTTCTCTTGGCCAGCTAAAGCATTGTGTAGATGTGCCTTTTACCACAGAAGTTACATGAAAACATTGGCCCATCGTTTCTGGATTGGGCTCTAGTAATTAAGAAATGACTAAAGCAGATTTAAGTTCCCCATGAGGTACTCATACATATACATGGAGATGGCCTCAGAAGTAAATGATGCACTTCAATACATTACAAATTTCTTCTTCTCATCGTAATTTTGGCTCAGGTTAAGTCACCTAAAATAGTGAATGGCAGACAGAGGAGGGCTGTGGAATGACAATATTTTGGAAGTTCAGTGAAGAAAAAGAAAAAAAGCTGTGGCTTTTGCTCTCTGACTTACGTGAAGTGGTGGCACTGACAACTCAATGGCAGAGTTTCACATGGTGAATAGCATCAGCTCAGAGTCAATGAGATCAATTTGGGCAGGTGCCCAAATCTATAGAGAGCCCTCTGGTATTCATTTGGTGTCCAGGCACACAAAAGGAGCTGCCTGCACAGGACGAAGGGCTCAACTTCTCCTGACCTTGGGTTGCTGCCTTCAGCCTCCCTCCCCAGCAGGACTGGGACATCCCTCTCCTCTTTCAGTGCATTAGTGGAGTGGCACAGGGACACTGGTACTGCCACCACCATTTGCTCTTCCTTTGGGTAAAAGAGCTGGCAAAAAAAAGAAAAAGCCGACAAAATTTAAAATGGAGATATTCCAGACTGATATGTTTTAAATCAATGGGTACACTCTGGGAATCTACATGGATTTTCTGTCTGAAATTTATTTTCATTTCTGACATAATATAATTCATGTGATTTTGTAAAAAAGGTACCAAAGTATTTGTGTTTATATTCATTGATTAGACACTAATGATAAAAGAATTTTTAAAAAGTGCTTTGCCCCCAAAACAAAAACATAAACATGACAATTAAAACATAAACATTATAAACAAACAAACAAACATAATTACTGCTTTAAATTATTAAAGAATGAATAAATGTAACATCCTAATAGCAAACATCCTCTGTTTCCTATTCATTATAATAATAAGCTATGTTGTGAAATTTAAAGTGGAATTTCTTGAGCGAGCACAATGATTGGAATTTTTCAGGATGATTTTCCCATGTTTCATTTTAGCAGATATATTTCAGATTTTAATATCCTGAACCATTATAAAGGTTCCTACCATCTTAGGGACTTAAATATGATTTTCAATCTTCTACATTTTTGCAGTGATACGAAAAACAGAGGTTGTTTGAAAGTATTCATTTGAAGTCTGAAATAATTAAACAATACTCTTCTTTCAAAATTAACTCTGCTTTCACTTCCCTTCCTGAAACTCATGAATTCTGCAGCTGAGGGTGCATTTCCTGGCACAGAAAAGTTTGTCTTGAACTTTTGAAACGCTACCAGTGATCCTTCTCAGGCTGTTTTTCTTCACCTGGGAATGCTTGACTTATCAATATTTAAAGGTAATACTTTTCCCTGATACAAACCCATAAGAAATATGTAGATAAAGATTGTGGAGGTATCTAATAAGTGTTTTGGTCTGGATCTGTGTTTTTTCTTTGACTAACCACTACATGTAGCCATACAAGACCAAAAAAAGACTTTCATGAATCCTTTTAAAGAACTTTTTATATGGAACAAAAGCCATTACCAGCCTATGAAACTCCTTGGCCTTAAGAGCTTCTACAGCTACAAGACCTAAGAACTGGACAGACAGCACACGTTTCTAGCGAGGTTTTTTTGTCCTTAAGGTCCCAGAAGAGTTACATCCCCTCGGAAAAAGTCAGGAAAAAACAGCTCCTGCAGCTTCAGGTGTCATGTCCCTTTTGTTGCAAGCTTGCTATTTTCCACAGCCTCTTAGTGGGATGAAGTTTACCTGCTTTGATGGAAATATTAGTTTCTTTTAAGCCCAGCTTACCACGAGCTGCAGGAGTTTGCCCCAAGGAAGGTGAGAAGCATGCACACGTCCTGGCATGGGCTGTAACCTCCAGAAAAGCCATATCAGCTATGCTGCTCTTTCTGGCTGTGAACATCCCTTTGTGGACTGAAAAATGGCTTCAGGTGGCTCAAAGAGAAACTAATCTTTGCGAGAGAAAAATCCTGAGAACCCACGTTAGCCACTTAAAAGGATCAACAGCTGCCTCCATCGGGGTGGGATCCGTTCTCTCTTCTCTGCAGTCACTCTTAAAAACATAAATAGCATTGAGGGCACCTGCTGTGGCTGATGTAGGGATGGGATGGATAAAAAATTGGGACGTTCCCAGGGTCACTGTGGTTCGCTCTAAGAATGTGCTGTAGTGCAGTGACTGTGCTGTACCTCCTGCCGGGTTGGAGCTTAATTCCACGATGCAGCCTAAAATCTTTTTCTTGCTATTTACCACTACAGCTCATATTCAGCTTAAAAGTCAAAGCAAGTTTTGTCCAGCAGCCAGCTGCAAGCTGGGTCTAGCTTTAAAGAAACCATCAATCTGAAGTATTTATGCTTCATAAATCACCATCAGCTGATACATTTTGGAGAATCAGAACACTGCAAGCAGATCGCTGCAGCAGGACGAATTTTGTTCCATTTTCAACTAGCACTCCTTGTGTCATGACTGGCTTGATTCACACAAATTATGAGGCTATTTCTGTCTATTGGTAAAAACAAAGTTTATTCCTGTGCACACCCATCAAGAGTGTAGGTACACATTCAATCATTGGGGCACAAACCAGAGGAAGTACACGTGTTTGACAACAGAGCACCAAGCAAGTGTCCTCAAAGGAAGGTGGCATGTCCTTTACCACCACCACCAGTTCAATACCGTGGTTTCACAATTTAGCTTTGCTTCCTGAGAGTGAATCACATTTTTTAAAATCCAGATTGTCAGTAGTTGACCAAGATTTTTCTGAAAATTTATGAAATAAGGTGTACAAGGGAGAAAGATCTCATTTAAGTAACATTTTAAGTGTTCTTTCCAACGCCAGTCACACACCTGGGTATTCTGGGCTTCAGACATGCTCCTTGCAACAAATCTAGCACTGATGTACTTCTCTCTAGATGAGTTAAGTAGAGCCTTATGCCTCTGTTCTTCCACAAACACAGTCAATAAAAGTTTTACTACTTAGTAGTTAATTCAGAGTTCAAGGCTTCCCTTTAATGCACAGTGCATATATTAGCAGATAGGTTTAACAAAGCCTCTCTGGCATTAATTCTCCAGCAGTAATCATGGAGTAAAGTGGATTGGATTCCTAGTGCAATGCTGATGGCTGTTTTGTAGCTATGTGCAGCGTTAATAGCTATGAACACTTTCCTGAAGGACATGCCCCTCCAAAGGCCCCAAGAACGCAGATAATTAAATACATTTAATGTGAATTAGTTTGCTGCATTTCATGACTTAAGGCTGAAACTCTCTTACACTAAAGACGTTCAGGAGTCTCTCCATGCAGAGGAAGTCAAACCAGCTCTGTGCAAAAGTAGTCTAGAGTAGCTCAGAGAATGCCATTGAGAGGAATGGTGGATGGATTGGAGGAATCACAGGAGTAAACGAAGTCATTGGCTGTTTTGCTGCCTTTCTCCCATCCCAGCAATTCGGGGTCCCATACGACTACAACCCCTGCACGTTTAGCTAAACCCATCTCTGGGAATTAACAGATACTGAATTAATGACGTGTTTAGGCTATAATATCACATATTAGGCAGAACCTGACCAAGAGACTCCGTAGTGACACACTGGGTTACCTGCATTAACAATGAGGAGCGGGGTTTAAAACGGCACGGATGTGTAAGCAGGTAAAAAGGTTGTTACATAAACACATCCCGTTCAAACGCTGTTAATCCTTTATGCAAAGATAAAGCAAATGGGCCAAGCTCAGCGCCAGCACGGGCGGTCTGGTGCGCGATTGCCCTTTGCACAACGCGTCGGCATTTCAGTCTTTATGAACACCCGATGTTATCGGTGTGCGGTGATACTCTCTCCTGCCGGCCTCATTTATTATTTTTTTTCACCATCTTTTCGAAGAGCGGGGCTTCATTAGGAGCCAGAGATGAACACTGGAACGCCAGCCCACGGTCGCAGCTGAAATCCAGCGTGTGGCGGCGGTGCCCTGGGATGTCACCCCCTCGCACCAATGGGTTCATGGCCCTCCAGGGAAGGATGGTGAGCGCTACGTTAAATGGGGCAGAGGAAGCGCTCTCATCGCGTCCCTTCTCCGCGTTAGGCGGGGACAGGATCCTGGTGCCGGCAGGACTCGGGCGGTGGAGCAGGGCGGCCCCGAGGGGCGGGCGGGACAGCCCCGGCTCCGGCTCCGGCTCCGGCTCCGGCTGCGGGTCCGCTCGGCAGCGCCGCGGGGGCGGGCGGGCAGGGGAAATCCCCAGGATCCCCAGCCCCCGTGGGGGACACCGCGTTATCACCGGGACCCTCCTCCGAGCGGGGACACCGCGTTATCACCGAGACCCTCCCCCGAGCTGGGACACCGCGTTATCACCCGGACCCTCCCCCGAGCGGGGACACCGCGTTATCACCCGGACCCTCCCCCGAGCGGGGACACCGCGTTA